>QYTT01089403.1:0-10441 GCA_006980735.1 Dasypogon diadema | reverse complement strand
ACTTACCTCAACGTTCGTATAAACTTAATGAGGAGAAAAGATGTAGAAACGCCTCGTAATGCCAATGTCCATCGTTAGGCGTAGAGCAACAGTAAAAGCAATCCTAAATCAGTGTTAAATTTTATTCTATTCAAGAACTTAGATATTTAGAATATATCTAAGGAGGATGACTTTCGTCTTCTCCATTTCAAATTCTAGTCATTTTTTTATCGTTCGTAACGGTCGTCTTTACCGAAGCCTCCTCCTCTGATTATTGTAGGATCGGATGTAACATGCCGGTGCAGGAAATAATCAGAGTGAAGTTCGGTACACGTATCCGGGGCTTCACCAAGGCTCGATGCTTAGACCAATTCTATTCAAAATTTAGAACAAAATTATCAAAAAGATCTACAGGTTATTACTTTTGTCGATGTTGAACAATCGATAATCAAAATAATTATAATATTCAAGATGACGTCACCATTATCTCCGACAATGTAAGCAAAACTCGTCTCAGCATCTCATCAGATAAATCGAGAATACTTTTAATGTCATACAAACTAAAGAATATTAATAATCTACTTAGGCAGTCAGCAATTAAGTTATGTAAAACAAAGTTTTTCGGATATACATACCTAATATTGATAGTAAGCTCAATAGTGCATATTTAAGTCATTAAGAAAACGTATGTTTATAGCAAACCAGAATTTTCCTTAATATATACGGTATTAAGTAAATAACTGCACTGCCATATGCTATCGTGTAGGTTGTAATATTGCGATAAAAGAAAATTGTATGGGCACTTTCCCAGGTGGAGCTTCGTTTGAGAGGAGAGGGGGTTAAACGAAGACCTGCCTACCGTTTCCATCCTGTAGCGTCTTTAAATGACATCCTAGAGGATCATTTACCCTTCCCAATAATTTCTCAACCACCTCCCTAACCCTCTCTTAACAAAAGCAAGACGGTGTCACAGTTCAAAAGAATATTTTTTGTAAATGTTTCAAATTTCACTTAATTTCTCGACAAAATCCTATACAACGGTATGTTTTTGTTTTCAGATTTAAATTGTATGGAATACCACGTTTCATTTGACCATCTACATGTCCACACCTAGGTTCAACCCTTGTTATGTAATTTCTTCAAATGTTACTTAGTGACAGAGAACAAAAGCTGAACCTTTTAACCATCCTGATTTCATCGCAAAATTTGATTATTTGCCACTAAAATCTAACTTTTTAGCGTTACACGTGGAGGCCAGATAGAGAAGTACCCCAAAAATATACCTGAAAAACACAACAATGCACAATTGCATCCTACCTACAAATGAAATTTTCACGAACTATAACAAAGGTCCACCTGTTCATACGAACTTCAACATAAACCCTTTGGATTCGAGTCCATAATTCTGCTTTCATTTTGATAGGTCGGTTATATATACAGAATTTTTTAAGTAGTCCCATAAATAAAAATCAACAGGATTTAAGTCAGGTGATTTTGGAGGCCAGGAAACAGGTCCTCGATGTGCAATCCATCTTCCTCTGAAATTGTGGTTTAAGTAATTCCGCACGTCTCTAAAAAAAGTGTAGTGGAACACCAAATCTTCTAAGTCATTCCTTATAAATGATAAATAATTTTCTCCAGTTACGACCCCTGTGTCGCATGGTCCTAATAAAAAAAACTCCCAACTATTCCATACCAAAAGTTTATTTTGAATCCTCTTTGTCTTTTTTGTAGAATTCCATGGGGATTTGAACTAGCCTAGGTTTGCAAATTATGAATATTAAAGATGCCATCTCTTGTGAATGTTGCCTCGTCTGTAAACAAAATATTATGAATAAACAAGTGATTTACCTAATTACTGTGTTGCATGAATCTGCCAAAGTTAAGCTTGGCGGAAGGATCTAACTCCTCTAAATGCTGGACTGATTGAAAATGGTAGGATGCAAACCCTCCTCATACAAAACCCTCCAAACGGTGCCGTGGAATACGCCAATTCTTGCACCTACTCTTCGTATGCTTATCTCTGGTTTTCTCGCAAATAAATCTAAGATATTTTGATAATCTAACGGTCTAGGTCTTCCTTTATCTCTAATAAAACCCTAGAATGTATCCCTCTCTCTCTCTCTCAAATTTCTATCAAACCTTTCAGAACGTTCGCTGATTGGGTAACCTTTGGTTTGGAAACCTTTCCTGGTAAATCATAAACTAAATGTATATCCGTATATTCCTCGTTAGAAAACGACAGTTTTTCAAAAAAAAAAAACATTCTAACATTTTTTTCAGGATTTTAACTCATCCACTGTATATCAGTAATTGATAACTAATCAGCCTGGCGCTCGTTTTTAAAGAGTTACGAGTACGCATACCTACCTGTAAGTGTTTAAAAATGCCACCCCACCTGCATTAGTCTCAGAGTTGTAATGTAATGTGTTGTTGCATTTCTAAGTGGGTTTCTTTAATCGGGAAGAATCGATTTTTTTTTGGGAAACAAAATTTTACATTACTTATTTATTTTCTTTAACATTCTTAAGTAATAAAATTTTAAAGAGAAAAGAATAAAAATTATAAGAAAACGCCGTCCTATTCCTTAGCAAAGCAAGAAGTCAATTGTATTGTTTTCTGTGGTTTTAATAGTAGTTAAAAAACACTTCAAGACAGGCAGTGAATAGAAAGTTACAACATGTAATATGAACCGTAGGTATCAAATTAAAAGTGACATTCCGAGCAATCCAAACCTCAAAACGAAATCATACCATTCTATGGGATTTTGGTGGGAAATTTAGTGAAATTTGGAATATCTAAAAAAATATTTTTTTCTTTTTAAATTTGAAATCGTGTAGTTTTCGATTAGAGACGGGTTGGGAGGTACTTGAGGAATTATTAGAAAGGGCAAATGGCTTTCTATCAAATAACAACTTAGTATTCGCCTTAGAATGTATATGATGGGGGTAGATTGGTCTTAAAAATTCCAAAATCGTGTAACCCCCTTTCCCAATCCTTCTCCTTTTTCAGATGCGGCATGAATTTTCTGCTGCTGAGGGTACAGAGGAAGCGGCGATTTTCAATGAAGAACCCACCCCATCACTCCCGCAAAGCTAGCCTACTAGCATGCCGCCCGCCACATGCCTTCCTCCGTCGAGTGTCTGGGCTAGCTGTGTGAGGCCCGCTTAAGTCTCAGCTCTGGCCTGCACGGCCATTGAGCAGCTCCACCTAGCAAAGAGCCTATACAATTTTTTTTTAGCAACCATACTGAGTAGAGCAAGCGACGAATTCACAACAGTTCGCTATTTAAATTTTTCTTACTTTGAAACAAACCTATCGGTTTTTCTTTTCGTTTCATGAAGTAATAATTATGCCTATGATCATCATACCTGGCATTAAAAAAGAGATATACATCAAATGTAGTTCTGCTTTTGAATTCCTGCTTATGACATAATGGGCACTTTTCTCCCCTGTATTCTGAATCCTGATTTCCTTATCGGCTGAAAAACGTCAAGACAATAATGCTTTCACGGGATTGCTATCAAAACATAATTCACAAACTCATTCAGCTATAGCAACGCGCTGACGATGATCAAATTGACTTGTTGTCACTTTCTTTATTCACCTAGAAAGAAATTGTCTATTCATGCGGACATTTTTCAAGTGCTTTTGAAATTGAATTTCACTTCAAAATTTAATTCACTCTAAGAAAACTTGTTTGGACGACCACCCTGAAGGCCACCATAAATTGGGGCTCACTGTTGCTCCCTACGTTATTATTTAGTAAACAGGTAGAGATAGAAAAAAAAGGATGTCAGGACATTATTGAGGAATTTAGGAGTTCGAATGGACCCTATACCTTTCACATGGAGTACATGACAAAAATATTTGAGAATATTTGAGATATCAAACTCCATCAACCTAGACATTGTTACCGTGAGGATCAGACATCTGCTACACTTTTTTTGGAGGGAAGGGAAATTCAATTAATGAAAGGTCAGAGTCCTATCTATCGCATAGAATCCCTCTCTTCGGTTTCCGAGGACACCAAGTGGAGTGCCTCTTGCAGCCTCTAGGTTGTTTGCGCGAAGGGTGTCCTCCAAGAACCATGTCATTAGCACCCAGCGGATCTCGCTCTCCAGCATAGGCCCCACTATGAACGGCCCAGTATCTTACCCATAATTTTTAAAGGTATTGCCTAAGCTTAGAGGAAAACCCTATGATGCACACAGCACAGCTTAGACAGAAAGAACTTTTAGGAAAGAGGAGTTTGGAAATTTTAACTTGATAAATGTTGTAAGTAATCCGCAATTTTAAGACATGAAACGTTTTCTATACAACATCTCAGTGATAGTAATTCTATATTATTTCATAGTCCCTGCAGTCTTTGCGCAAATTGTTCGCTTCGGCACCCATATACCCATTTTTGTATCCTGCCAATTTAAGCAAGTTGGCGACTTATGATTGCAATAGACACTTGGAATTCCTCAGAAAGTCATGCTAAAATCGTTAATGAATCGCCTTTATTCAACTTCAGCCTGTATTTCACACGTTATCAACGGTAGTAGACGGATGTCCACCGAGACTCATTTTTAAGATCAAAATTTGCTCCCATGAATTTAGTGAACCATCGACGCAATGTACGTCATGCAATATTCTATGCAAGTACTTGATTAATTCCTCGGGCTGCTTCCACTCACACACCAGAGACACTCCTGCCTACGACACTGATCCCTACGTATTGACTAAGTATATTTCATTTCTACAATCTGCATCTCTCTCTACACACTACACAGGCTACTGGTAAGAGTGATAAGCCGCCATACTTTTGGGGGCTCACTTGACGGAGTCTTCAACCACGCATATAACAGCTGTCTGACATCGTCGCAACCACCTTACTGGAAAAGGATTACTTTATTAGCGTTACGCAAAAATACTTCCCCCAGTGACCTCAGCGATTTTAGGCCAATAAGCCAAGACTCATGTGTTTTTTCCTGCGGTTCTTGAATGACTTATTTATTTCAAGACGATGAAATATTTAGTGAGAAATGGAAATACGAATGCCAAATGGGGTGAATCATTGTCAAACTGCTGGAAATATTCGAATTGTAAATTTATGGATTTGGAAATTTTTTTCCTGAATCAAGCAACTAAATGAATATTAAATTCTGTATTAACTCCCCATTTGCAAGTTATTGTAATGGATTCGATTTTTCGAATTGAAAGCTTCGACATATCTCCACGTTTCGACGTCTCTAAAGTCCAAATTGATTGTTTTTAGAGAGCCAAGCAGGAAAAGGGAAACGGTAGTAAGGGAAAGTGTAATCGACAAATTAGATATTTTATAGGTTACCGAATGGATTATTTTTAACACGGCGATGTCCCGTTTCATATTCGACTGCTTTCTATTCATTACATTCTCGTTTACCAGGTAATGGAAATGTTCGTTCATTCTTCTTTCAACAAGGAATTCTTGGCTTACCTGAGTAACGCATTTCTCAATTTCCTGCTGGGAGATCTCTGTGAGTGCGCGTGTACGTACGTTCGTGAACTTTTTTTCGTCTCGGCAATCTCATTCGATACATAATTGCATAATGAAAACCTGATAAGGTTTGGAAACAATTTGAACTGGCGGTATTTTTTACAATTAAAATTTCACAAGCAAGACCAAATGGCCAAATGGAAAGTTTGCAGTGTGGGTAGACCAGACGCACCCAGTTTATTCTTTGTTTTATAATTAACACTCAACGGGTTAGAAGATTCGACACCAGCCTGTCAGGTCTCAGTTAACAATACTTCACTATTATCTACTATTAAGAACATTAGTAAGTATTAGGGCCCACAGGCCGACGACTCTAACGGGTCCCAGCAACAGATGATGTGTTCATCCCCTCAATGCACCCAACTTAGACTAAAGGGATTTTTCTCTATGGATAACCAATTCTTTCGAGAGGGAAGTGAGGGAACGAACGTTTCTTATTTCTTCTTCACGCACGTCAAAATGCCCATTGTAGATGCCTACATCAGTTAGTACGTTCTAAATCCGGACCTAGAGAAAAAGTGGCAAGAGCTGAATCCCAACGGGGAAAAATCCATTTATGTATTCTAAATTGGGTCAGAGTATTCACGTCAGAACAACGGTTTGTCCTCAACACATACCAATTTTTTAAATAAAACAATGAACTATATTCATATTTTATCCGAACTGTGGATTTTTACCTAAAAACTTTTACTGATTTTGATTCGTATGTAGCTATTATTTTCATCGAAAGTTCTAAAATCAAAATCTGAAATGGTTGTCCGAATTTAAATGCGGCTCATTGTAAATGAAAGCAGGAAGAATCTTAGCATTTTGAATGCATAAAAGTTAGTTACAATAAATATCCTGTAGTAAAACATGGTCAACCCGTTTTTTTTTGAATAGAAAACACTCTACGTGAAGGAAAGTTAAATATTACCTCACGCCATTCCAATTATTATATAGAGAACTCGTTTTAATCAGCTTCTATGCAAAAAAAAACACAAGATTGAAGTCCCAGATTTTTCATTGAATTTACCTTCTTTGGATTACCAGGTCCTTTAAGGACGAATGCAGTCCACGGGGACGTGTGGCATGCGTACATTCCCGGCGTATTGCACGTTGCCTTTGTTGATAAGACCATGAAATACGCAATGACGGAGGGCAGCTAGAGGACATGAATGAAAGCACACAAAACCCTGTTTCTGATGGCTTCCATGATTCTGATAGAGCTGCAAGCCTCGCTTAAGTATTTCATTTTAGTTTGTGCTTTGTTTTGCTGGCGATCGAACGGACTGCTATGAAGGGAGAGCCCGGACGTTCTTCCGAAATTCACCGAAAAGGAAATGGTAAATGTGATAATTACCTGGGGTTTCTGGTAAAATTTCGTTTATTTTATCAAAAGTGTTTTTTGTCGGTAAATATTTAGTGAAACACCTGGGTAGCGGTTGAACAGAAGGATGAAGATTACACAGCAAGTGAATTTCGATATGGGTGAGTCTATTTACAGCTCTTAAAATAAATGCTTTTGTTTACCGGCAAAGTCAAGGATAAATGTTACTGCGTAACAGCCAAGCTCCTAGTTTCCCGATATGGAGGATAGTAGGTCAAGGGTAACGGGATGAGGACGAGATACACACTGTATCTGTATAACATGTTACAATGCCCAAATCCCGAACGCTTTCGGAAGCCGCCAGTTGGTAGTGTGGTGGATTTCATCCAAATATAGCGCAATATCTTCTGATTGGTGGGAGGTTGTAGTTCCAAGTTCCACTTGCCGGTTATATTTGTGTTTTTGAAACGGGGAATAATTGGTATTGCCATAGGTCATCACACAGTTTTGACAAAGTGTTGTAAGTGAAGGAATTTTTAAAAGCAAGTGAAGGAACTTGTTTTATTATTAGCAGAGGGATAGGGATAAATGAATAGCGGCGTAAAATGAAGGAATCTCCACATTGAATATTATTCGACATTCTAATAGAAACACACTGGTGGAATAAAAAGAATTACCCTACTAAAGATGTTTTAAGTTATGAACGCCTAATACGACTCTATTTTACTCTACTACTCGATTAAATCAGTTATTTATAGTATTAGTACGTTGCTGAGTTTTTCATTGAATGCTCTCGAGGGCTGCCCGATTGGGGTATTTTTTATAAATTAAGATTTTCGTATACCAGAAAATTTATAGAATTTCGATTTGTGCCGACTTTGAATAGTGACACCAAGTACTAATCAATCCGTACAACATGGAAATGAATGGGCTCATATTTCTATTTAGTTACCCAACAACAGTTTAAAGTGGTATTCTAATGTAATTGGCATATTTTTTAGGCTATCCTCATTGGTGTGAAATCTCTTTTCCTGGAGCCATCTTTTAAAATTACCAAACAAAAAGTAGTTGTTGGGGGCCAGATCTGGAGAATACGGTGGTGAGAAACCAATTGGCAACCCAAAGAATGCAATTTCACCATCGCTGTTATGGATGAGTGCGCCGGTGCATTGTCGTCATCAAACAAGGTTTTTCTTCTTCTTCAAATGCGGTCGTTTTTTCTTGATCTCCTTGTCCAATTTGTCAAATAATGTAACATAGTACTCGCCAGTTATTGTTTTTTCCTTTCTCTAAATAGTCGATGAGTATTATGCCATGCGAATCCCAAAATATACTGGGCATAACCTTACCATGTCTGCTATCTCACTCACTTTAATTTTTCGATCATCCAAAACAATACGTTGCACTTTTTTGATATTTTCTTCAGTAACTGGTTCATATGGACGATCTGAACCTCAGCATGATCGGTGGGTTTACGATCACGTTTAAATTCGGCACACCACTTCTTTACTGTTGGATACGATGGAGAAGATATGCGATAGCATTTATCAAGCTATTCCTTGGCTAGGCAGTATCTCTTCCCATTGAAAATCAATGTTTAATCAAAACACAAAATTTTGTGGGATTAATTTTTCTTAAACAGGAAAAGTTGTGTCACTCTAATGATTGTAATTTGTTAACAAATTGACGAAATATCATGAAATTTTGACTGAAAACTGGTTAAGGTTGGTACTACTGCTTAGACATCAAAATTTTGAGGGAGGTATTCTAAAAGTTACCAAACGTTTTCTATCGGATCAATGTCGAGGGAATTACCTGGCCAAGGAGGGATAGGGACATTTCTTTTTGAGAGAAAAATTTTTACAGATTTGGCTGTGTGCCTGCCAGAAGATTCACTTTCCTTTGCGGTATCCTGCTGTCTTGATATACAGGAGTAGGACATTCTGAAGAAGTCTAATATACTGGCCCTAACGCATGGTACCCTCCAACTTATAGAGGGGTCCAGAACCTTTCTTGCTTATACACCACCACAATATAAAGCCAGGAAGATGCTGGAATCTTTTTTGGACGCAGAACGGGTGAAAACTTCCTTCAGATCTCCTCCACATGAACTTCTTCGTTCTGATATATGTAAAAAAAAATAGTTGGTGATATGAGAAATATAGTGTACTTTACATACTCAAGATAGCGCAAAAATTTTAACTCGAATTCTATCATCACAAAAAGTGCAAAAACGAGATTTTTTTAGGTATGTTGACGGAAACAGGTAAATGAAATATTAGTACGTGAAATAAACAATTAAAAACATAAAATCTTCTAAGGAGCGGAGAAAGTTTTTTGCACGCACATATAAGGTAAACAAAAAAGTTGTGTCGTTTACGTTTGTTGACATTACTGTCTCCATAACCTTGGCGAATGGAGGCCGTTAACAGAATCGAGCACCCTGCTCTTTTAGTTAAAATTCCAGCATTAGATCTTGATTATTTTTTCTTACTTGAATTGAAAGATCCCTTACCGACCACCGCATCCGTTTCAATTTTGGACGCTGTTATTTCTAAAGCCTCGTTTCCACCCATATAAAATTTCAAAGGAAATGGAAACGTTCACCGAAAGCCAAGGCTCTTGTTGGAGACATGTTGGCAGTTGGCTGAGTAAAGTCACAATTTTTTGTGCTGATTTCTGTTTTCATATGAAAATACTCAAGTCGATGGCAAATTGCGCCTTGTCAGATGTAAATTTTAGCCAACTTGTTCGCTTCCAAAAAGTTAACAATTAGTTGGCCGACTTCTTGATAAAATTTATGTGAATAGAAACTAGGCGTAACACAGTTAATATCAATGCCGACGTCCCGCCTGGTTCTGTATTTTCCTCTTAGTTTAGCTGACGACAATAGCCTTGATTCAGTATACGCATTTAATTCAGTTACTGTCTATCGCGGTAATGCTAGTGATATATTCGTGAGGACTGAAATCAAAGCCATTTATCACCCAAGGGTCCATTAATGCAGAAATTTATATAAATCAATGCTTGAAAAAACGATTGTTAGCTTTTATCTAAGCACATACAATTCCTGTACGTTTTTGGTCAGATTTAGCTACATCGCACTTCACGCCATAAATTTTTATCAACAAGATACCACGGGGTACCACGAAATAAATGCTAATCTTCAGAATTAGCCGGAACTTCGTTCCATAGAAAGGTGCCGGGCTCTAATAAAGTGCAAATTAACGAAAAAAAACAAAAAGAATAATTTAAAAAGTTTCAAAAAAACAGTCTATTAAAGTTACAAAACCAATGGATGAAACTTCTGTAAAAAACGAATGGCTTGTTTCAAGTCAAAAGTTATTAAATTTTATAGAAAATAAAATTTAATAAAAATGAAATCAAACGATCGGATTTTTTTGGACAGGTCTTTCTTTCTACTTTTTTTTAACGCTACACTCTATTGTGTAGTGTTACAAAAATTAATGTGGTGTATTTATTAGAAATATAAAATTTGATGTAGTAAAGTAGTGAAATTAAAAAATTTTCGAAAAAAGTAGTAGAATTACTACGAAAGTAGTAGATCGGAGAACTTCGTGCATATTTCTTTCAGTTTATTCAACTGGGAACAAAGTCGGAAGTGTGTG
>QYTT01089402.1:32108-47964 GCA_006980735.1 Dasypogon diadema | reverse complement strand
ACATAAGAACATGTTTCAACCCGCAAAGTAAAAAGCATAGCAACGTCTGGGTCAAGTTCTGGTTCGAAGAAATTGTACTATCTACACAACGAGTTGATGTTTCTTATACCGCATCTACGTCGAAAGAACAACAAATTATTTGGACCGAATGAAGAAGAAAACAGTGGAAAAATCTCCAAATATTATAGTGGAAAGTTTCGAAGAAGATAAAGGAAATGGAAAGAAGAGGACAACATTGATAAGGCCATAATTAAATATATTTGGACTGCGAAGCAAGAAGAAATAAAACCTGTAAACCACGATCAGGAGTTTTTGAATAGGAAACAGAAAATCATCTTCAAAAAACTAGTTTTGGAATTAATACAAAAAGCAGTGTGTTCTGACTGAGCCTTTTTCCATAGATTTTTAAGGATTTTGTTACCTTATTGACATTTACTACTTTTTGTGTTTGTAACCGAATTAATTTTTGTTTCAGTGTTATTTTTACCTAAAAAATATATAGTACAAGTAAAATTGTTTATAAAACTATTGTCGTCATCATTGGGTCAACACATCCCTTGAAGGGTATTAGCCGCCTCAATCACTTTGCTTCTCCACAGCTTGCACACTCGGACAGTTCTCACTTCTCAGGAACGTCTAACGTCCAAGGTCCACAATGTTATCCTATCAGAAAACGTGTCCAAGGCATTTCAGCCTACAAGATTTAATAATAATTAATGTTCCCTTCAAATCAAAAACGTCTCGTTTTTTGAATGATAATTTCAAACTTTTGTCCGGATAAGCAAGTGTTTTTTGTTAATTGAAAAATAATCGGATTTAAATGTATTTTTGTTTTTTTTTTTGCAAATTTAAACCAGACCCGTTTCAAAATCCACACTCATATTTGCATTGCACTCTCTTTAGCACGTTGACTGCCGTATCGGCCACCGTTGACCGGCATTTAAAAAGCCCTCTCACGACGAAGCCATTTTAGCACGGAATTCTCTCACAAAAGCTTTTATGTTAATTGCGGCAGTCAATAGAGTGAAGTGCATACAATTCTTACTTTATCTAAGCAGACGAAATTTAAAACCGGTGACAATTTAGAAAAAGAACCTTCAGTCAGTATAAAAAGAATAAAGTGAGCATAAAAAAACTTTCGAAGAACTTTTAAAACACGTAGCCTCTGACTTTGCCTCCGAGAACGAAATCGATTTCGACTTGAAACCGAATTATCAGCGAAATAAAAGGAACATATTCTCGGATTGGACTCTAAAAATTCTCTACCGGTCTCAAGTTGCTTTCGAACTGAGTATGAATCGAAATCGGAACGAAAAACGAGAGAAGCGAGGCTTTTTCGGATTGCAAGCTGTGATAATAATTATATTTGGATAAAAAGCGACAGCTCTTATTAAAGAAAGACGATGTGCCTTCGTATCGATCTTGATCCGCAATATATGAAGGGAAGTCTCTAAACATAAATTAAACTCTGATTTTAAAAGTGGGGAAGAGAATCTCATGGGCGAAAAAATTACGAGAGTAATTTGTATAAAATATTATCTCAGTTTTTCCTCGTTTGTTTTCGTGATTTTCTTCCTCTCAACTTCTGTCTCGAGACTACTACGCGAAAACGAGTTGCTCGTCAAGATGTTTGTAGGGGTCATTTACACCGTATACTCCTACCCTTTCGTAGGGGTAGCAAAACTACAGCTGATGGATTTTAACAAGCAAAAAAAAGACGGGTGTATGCAACTGAACACAAAACGGAAGCACTTGGTAGGATATATGTAAACATTTTAAATTAACCCTTTGCACTTCTATGTCAGGCTGGAGGTGACAACGTTCAATACGATGATACGTAAAAAAAATAGTGTAAAAGATTAAATAAAGTAAAAATAAAACTTCAATCTTCCTATAACCAACCATCCTTTCAAGTTGAAAAGGACTTTTAATTGTATTGCGATATTTCACGAAGTTGACTGGCATTAAAAACCTATCGTAAATCGCGGCGAGAGGGCATTCTTTCGGGATCTGGTCAGGACATTGTTGATTAAAAGCCACTATTTCTGATCATAATTTATTAAGAATTTTCGCATTATTGTATAACAATCATGCAGTTTTCGTGTTTTTCATTCTGATAAACTTTCGTAATAAGCAACAATATCTCAAAATTAATAAACTTACGTAATCAATTTCTCTGTAGGTATAGAAAACGATTCCTCAATTTAAATTTTACTTACAAGTAAGATTAATAAGTAACAGTAGTTAATTAGAGCTACATTATTATGCAACAGACTTCAAGTGGCTTTCGACAAGTATCTCTTTGACCGTTAACGTTACCGAAATTATTATTACGCATTCTCCCACTTGTCATATCGTCAACATTGATACTGTGTATGTTCTCGTCGGGACTCTTTCCATTAAAACTAATAATATTATTGCTCAGGAATTCATAGTTGCTGGCTAATAATTGATTGTAATCAATGCTCTTACCGTAGACACTTTCGTAGGGGGCTAACTGTTCGCTCGGCGTTGAACTCAGCACCGATTCATTCTCCTCGCTAGTTTTACGTTTGGCATCTAACCATCGCTTGGGATCACGAACAAATTCATCGTCCCAATAGTCAAGCAGATCACAACATTTGTCGCTGTTGGGTATAATATCCGATGTATTAATTGCAACCCTCTCACATGTATTGTCATCTTCGTCATACCTTTGCTGACTATCACTATTATAGTCGCTGTCGGTATCGTTTTGCTGATTCGTTTGGTCACATTTCAACAAAATATTAACAGATGACACATGCGAGGGGTTGCTTTGCAAGTTTTTTGGACGCTTTACGACTTCCTCATCGTCTGACTCCGCCGATGTCCAATCCTCCTCTTCCTTCTCGCGTTCGACCTGCTCTATAATAGAGGAAGTAATTATCGAATTTAGTTTTGGATCATCGGGAATTCTAAAAAGAGGTTCTGGTGTCTTTTCCTTGACCTCATTGATTAACCACTGCTTGACAGCCATGGTAAGTGGGTATTTGTTGGGATCATCTAAAGTCTCTGAATTTGTTAAAGTAACCGTCTTGCTGCTGAAGTCTACCTTCTTATCGGAATTATTATCTTTCGTGAATGTGTTTTTGGAATCATTAAATTCATTTGAAGAATGATAATCAGAAGTACTGTTATCGTCCAAATGCGCACTGTTTTCGTTATAAATGTGTCCATCTTCACTGGTTATCGTCCTAAATGAAACGTTCACCCTAGCACTGCTCATGGGTGATACCCAAGATGAATTTTCATCTGAATCATCAGGTTCACCGATAGTCGTTAAGTTCACAACCAATGTACTTTCACAGTTAGAATCTGTACTAGAAATGGAGTCAATCTGTGGAGTATTTGAGCATATTACAGTAGAGCTGCAATCTTCACTTTGAACACAATTTTTCTTCTCTTCAACAGGTTCATAATTTTCAAAATTTCTTGTTGTTGTTTCCTTCTCAAATTCTTCAACACCAGTTGGTGATGAAATCTCGGCCTTAACGGGTTCTTCTAAAGAAGTTGTCTTATCATCATCATCGCAAATTGGATTAATATCTAACTGGAAAGTTTCTTGAATATTATCATCTACTGTAGAACTTTTCGTTAGAGGGGACTCTTCACAGGCCCCTTCCATGTCTTTTTCACACATCTCATTCACATTTTCGGCTTGTGGTAAAGAAATATTCTCAGCGGATAGTTCTTCAAATAGACTTTGATTTTCTGCAGATACTCCATTTAAAACTCCCGCGTCTGGGGTGCACGGCTGCTCCTCAAAATCAAGATATTTCTCTGGAAGACTTTGGTCTGCAACAACTTCTTCTTTATATGCGTCTGAATTATTAATCGAACTCTTGTTAAGTGTCTCTTCAATTTCCCTCATCTTCGATTCAAAAACCTCCTTAATGTCCAGATTTTCTTTTTCTGGAGGGCTCTTAGGTATGTATTTAAATAAGTCAATATGGATGGAATCACAATCGCTTTTATCACTGGAAGCATTTTCACTATTGCTGCAATTGAAAGCATTTTTCTCTTTAGAATCTTGAAGCAAAGAAGCACTACAATGCGGAGTGGCAGTAGAAGCTATTTCATTATTAGTTTCGGTGCAGTTTTCCACTCCATCAGTTTCAACACCATCGAAACTTACATCATTAGGAACTACAATCAATGTATCTGTTAAATTCGTATTGCACTGCAGTACGGGTGTACTAAGCTCTTCTTCTGCCGTTACAGCAATCTTATCTACACACACTTCTTCTTGGTATTCTTCCTGTGAATGTTCTGAAGTGTTCTTACAATTTAATTCATACTCTTGTACGTCATCAGGGATTTGCGTTACTTCTATCTTTTCAAAGCTGTTCGAAGATAAATCCTTTTCATCAACTGCATTAATTATATCTTGGGGCACAGCTTGAATAGCACTTCTCACTTCAGCATTATTGTCCTGGTGATCCGGCTCAATATCAATAACTTTTACATCAAACACCTGGTCATTTAAATTGCAGTAAACATCATCTAAAGTTTTAGTTAGATCCTTTTCCTGCTCAATTTCTTCTGACTTAATTTCATCGGACGAAGAGCAATTCGCACTATCAGAAGTAACCTGACATAGAGCTTCACTTGAACCGTCTTTGGTTGGGCTCTTAATCTTCGGTTGTTTTGTTTGACTTGTGGAAAGAGACTTGATAACATTCAGCACCATCTCTTCTTCTTCCTTTAGTATACCATTGTTCCCCCTAAATTTACAATCGAAGCCATTCAACAGCTCCAAAGGATTTCGACAGAAATTTTTAGTCATGAGATAATTTTTGCTGTCCAAAAGGTATAGACTATCAAGTGTTAAATCCTCTTCTGAACTTTCTGAAGATATGAATAGCGACCTTCTTGCTTGATTTACGTCTTTGATCTCATTCGGCTTTGCGGTGTTTTTACATTTTTGGTCAGTCTTTTCATTAGATTTACTGCTGGGCTCTTTGACAACCTCCCGTTCTTTGGTTTTCTTACCTGAATTTGGGCATTTTTTCTGTTTCTTATTTCGACTTCTGTTTTTCTTCTCAGAATTTGATAAACTGGTTGGTTTACTACTATTGTCAACAACTTCATCCAACCTGGACTTATCTTCTTCATTTGCTTTGGTTGGAGGCGGGGTTTTAGGTACGTCATCTCGTACTTGATTTTGTTCTACTACAGGACAAACAGTAACACTCTTAACATCTTCGACAACCGTTTCTATGACGTGTTTGGGCTCTTCAACTACACTTGGTGTCTTTTCTGCTGATTCGTCAGGGTCGATTATATTGTTCTCTTTGAAATGCCTACGTTTACCTTTTGATTTAACGGTGTGCCACTCATCTTGCGCAGATTTTTCAGCGTTTGTTTTCAATTGTACCTCATTTTGCTGTGGCTCTAGTGCATGTGACTTAGCAGTATCTTTGGCAGAGATTTTGTCATTAGTATTAATACTAACAGCACCAGTTGGGCTTGTAGCAGTTTTTGTGATCCTCTGATTTCCTTTGATCAACATTTGTGCAAAACTTGGCGGTGTTTTATCGCTACAATTTCTTTTCTCACTTCGTTTAGCATTTTTCTTATTCACTAGATTCGTAGAAGTATTTTTCGGTGGACTAGATTTCGATTTCTCTGAATGTACAACTTTTTTGGCCAGCTCTTTCTTAATCCTTTCAGCAAAGGTTAGTTTAGCTTCCCCTTTAATAATATTTGGATCAGATGGACTTAATTTTGTTTTATTTTCTTTCATCGGCGTCTCTGTCTTCTCGGTAAGCACAGAACAAGTTCCACCCTCATCAACTTTTGGCTTGTCTAAAACATTCACTGAGCCTGAGTCTTCTTTGAATTGAAACTTTGCATTCGAACTATCATTTTCGCCTGAGCATTCTGGACTCTGCGATGAATTGTAATTTGATGATGGTAGGAACTCTTTTACATTTACATTTAGATGGGGCTTTCGTAACCGTGGGATAAATTCCTCCGCATTTGCATTAAAAATGATTTTCTTTTCCTAAAACAGATTTCAGTTAAAATAGTTTCATTTTTCTATAAGCATTTTGTTTTACAGTCTCTTGATTGCATGTGGGTTGTATTTCTACTGCTGAATCACACGATGCTTCGTCCACCACCGTTACATGCGCATCACCTACTGTATTATTGCAGTCTTCCTTAGAACAATCAGTTGCTATAGCCTGAAAAAATGTAATAAATAATTTCGTAAAATATTTATCACACAAATTTCTTTAATGTGTTGACTAAGCTCAAGAAGCACATGATGCACAATGTACAGCTTAGGCGGAAATAGGAGGAAATTTCAGGAAAAAAGAAATTGTAATTATAACCTGACAAATGTTGCCAGTTAATCCACAATTTTTGACAAGGAATTTTACTATACAACATTGCAGTGGCTTAGCGAGTACAATTATTGTCAAGGGAATTGCCTCAAGCACAGGTACTCAAATCTATCTTCGAAATCGAACCCGCGCACATAGAGCAAATCTGTAGACGTGCGCCTCAGCCCGCTCGATCACCGGCGTGAATAAAAAAACTTACTAAATACTTACACCATTGGAATTTTCATCAGTTTTTGTTTCCATTTCTTCATCTTCGCTTTTGCAATTATCTCCTTCTTCAATTCCTTCCTCAGAGCCCCCTTCATATGATTGATAATCACCTGCATCCGCTGTAAAAAAAACATACAGCTATTCTACTGCTACATTACCGTGAAATCAGTAACTTACGTATTATTGGTACAAACTGTTGTCCATATACATAAGGGAAGAAAACAGGTGGATAACATGGTGGGTATCCGCAATTATAAAAGTTTTGCAACTGAGCATTTGTAATTTCCTGTGGAAAGAGTACGATAAAGTGCCTCACAAATCATATCATTCTGTTAATTTTATCTTACAGCTTCTTCCTTTTTCTCTGTAATTGTTTCATCGTTTTCTTCTGTGTCTACGGCTTTTTTCTCTGTGTCCGAGTCTTCCGGTTTTGAATCACAGTCATTTTCCATTTTCTCAGTCGTTTCCTTGATATTCGTTTCCTTATCACTTAAATTCTGCCATAGAATAATTTTATTTAGGGATTATATTATATTATTGCTTTAAATTCAATTCACATACTTCAATTGAATCAGTCGACGTTGGGTTTTCTTCTACATCAGTACTTTGCATAGGGCTATTTAAATCTGAAGGATAAACGCTATAAGGCGGATAGCTATAAGGCAACATAAACATTTGACCTGAATATTGGTCAAATCCACTAGGCAAACATGCTGCAAAAGAAGCAGACCTCAGTTTGTACACTTTAAAACGAAAAAAAAACACCTCGTTTCAATGGCTCAGTTACTTACGGTTAATGTAGAAAATACCATTTTGATCAAAATAGCTGTACATGAAGGCTTGTTCTGGATCAACAGAATCTGCGTATGATGAACACTGTTCAGGACTTAAAGAAGGTACACTTGCGGCTGAAATGGATTCCTCGGTTGATATTATGCTGGCAGCTGCCGATGAAGTTGTATTAGTATCAGTAGAAGACAAATATTTTCTAGGCTGAGAAAGATAACCTTTTTTGAAAATCACATCTTGTCTAGGCGTTGTTATCCGGGTGTATTCTTCTAGATACATAAAATATTAAAATAAATGTTAACGTCTTTATACAATTAAATAGTTACCTTCATTAAAATGTGGTTTACCTTGATTATTTTCTTTGTTGGTATCAAAGTTTCGATTGGCTTGTGTCCTCCCAGTCCTATAGCTAAAGAATCGTGAAGCGTTGTTTTGAAATGGCCGACGATGGTATGAATTGCGTGACGAATAGGATGAAGACGATGATAATGTACTATTCTGCTTATAATAACTTCTAGGGTAGTCACCACGACTGTCATTTCTTACATTTGATGATGAATTCAGGAAAGGCTTACGTCTTAAGTACGAAGAATTTGTATATCTATTATCTCTGGACGAAGCTGAAACAAAAAGTTGAGATTAGAAAATTAGTGAGGTAATATTTTCTTATTTATTTATTTAGAAAATATCTAATATAATTAAAAATTTGTTTCTATTGTTCTCTAGTAACAGTTTTAATACACGGTGCAGTCGTAGCTTATATGACGATATTTCGAAAACTTAACCCGTTAACTATCGAACGCAATACTCGATCAATCTAGTCAACAAGCCAAATACCTAACTACCTACCAATCAATGTGTAATATTTGTAACGCAAATTAGATCTATATAATTAACACGTTTTGTTGGTTCCACATACCACTCATTGCTTAATCATAATTGACAAAATTTCGAATCTAAGTGTTAAGAAATAGCAATTGCTTGGCGACTCCCTGCAACTTTTCATATTTTATGTAACGGCAAGGCGTGGGGTTATCACCATTATTAAACACTGCATGTTGAACTTTTTTGTGAAAAGTGTATTAACCCCTTGCCGTACAAATTAGCTTGGCAAAATGGGGCTCAATCCGATAGGAGACGAAGACGCTCCCTGAACGGGACAAAGTGATGCGCGAAAAAGATCGCAAAACGAGCCGATATTGATGAGGAAAAAACGCTCGTAGAACACACAGTAATTCTTAAAGAGCTTTTAATTGAAAAACTAAAGGAAGTACAAAGCCTTTAGCAATATTGTACGCTTGCTTTGTAAACCAGACTATGAAAATCGTGATTAAATCTCGTGGAGTAATAGTAAAAACTGAACCACTGTTGCAACTGAGTACTTTCTTTGAGCAACTCAGTGCTGAGAGTGTTTAGAGGTTAAGGCCCAACTACAATGGCACATGTCAGCATATGCAAAAAGTAAAAAGCCGATTGAATATTCCTGACGTGGAAAATAATAGTTTTTTCAAAGAAAGCAATCAAGAATATTCAACCGGCTTTTTACTTTTTGCATATGCTGGCATGTGTCATTACATTATGGTTGGGTCTTTAGTCGTGATCTATATCAGCCGCTATCTCTATCATAAAAATATATAGTCCCTCAGTTATGGCCCAATCGTTACACCACGAGTCTCACTCGTGATAATAATTTTTGATCCCAAAGCAAAGCGTTAACTAGAAATGGATTGCCTCTATTTATAATTTTAGAGGAAAAATATTTAACTTATTAACGCGTAAATTTCTGCTTTTTTCTTTATGCTAGGTTTACATGACTACGTTAACAGGAAAGGGTCTCTATTTATTTAGAATATTACACGGATTCGGAACACTCGTCTTTGTTAATTTAATTTGAACGATTTGAATTTTTGGTTGCACTTAAAAGAACTTTAACACGTTCACGTCAGCATAAGCCATCGTTACCGTACACGAGATTTTCCTGGTAGCATCAGAATCTCCCTGTAGTATAATCTTATATAACCTGGTGTTATCTATCCGGAAAAGATAACCTACCTATTTTAGTATACCTATAAAATTTTATAAAAGAATACCACTACGTGAGCTATAAAAAGGCGCACCACATTTGACGTCAACTAACTATGATAAGCAAAAATCATGCATGAAGGATAACGATAAGCAAAAGTTAAGCAAAACACTGAACAAAGAAGACCACTTTTGGTATTGTTTACAGGAAGGGTCCTGTAAGCGAATGAACTTACCATTGGTGGTTTATATCCTAGGGCCTAGACACACAGCACACTCTAATTAGGAGGAGAATGGAAAAAGAGCTGTGCACATAAAGAGACAATAATAACATGTATATTCTATAGACACTCTTCTATTTTATTTTTCCTTTTTTTCTTAATTTATTTTGTATTAGATTGCAAGGAATTCAATTACTATCCAGGGGAATTCACCGAACGGCCACCGCTTTTCTTAATTTTCCTTAATTTCCTTCTCATCTAAGTGAAAATTCCTCGAAAATATCTAAATATAATTTGACAAAAAAGCAAGTATCTGGACAAAAAATAGCAGTTGCTGCTCGGTCGTAACTAAACACTAGATGCCGAAATATATTGGGGAAATATCGGGGTGTACTCCATCCAAAAGACTAGAAAGATAATTTCATCCTGACAACTCTAGACCTAACATCGTGTAACTCAATCATCAAAAATAGGGGAGCTTGCCTGGGAAATTATTTCACATTCTCTATATTTTCTAGATCTGACATCAACAGGGGGTGGAATTATAGGTTTGCTCGATAAGGTTCAGTCACAAATTATTTGGGATTTGGTGAAAAATGTTGCAAATTTTTGGAGTGTGTCAGAATTTCAAATCATAAGTTAAGTGTAAGCCATGTTACATTTTTTCCAATCTCTCTGTAATAGTGAGTTCGGAATTGTTCAGAGCAACTTAGGCTTTCCCGTAACTTAGAAATTCCAAGATCAGCATCCATTTTTCTACAAAAACCACGGCACGATTTCAAACTTAAAAATAAATTTCAATATTAAGCAAGCATTCTCTTCCACATCAGCAAAACAGTCTTGAGTTGGTCGTCGAACAGTTTCGAGCATCTCAAAACATCCCAAAACCTATCATCTAACAAAGTTTATGTATCTCTATTTGACTAACTCGAATTAATCGTGCGAAAATAGGAACAAACAAAAATGCAACTTGAAACGATTCAAAAAGTGCATTAAGCTTCAGAAAAGCATTCAAGTGACTTGTGGTGATTTTTCCTTTTAATTTGCTTTATATCGAGTTTTTTTTTTCAAGTTTGCGCGTATATTTTTCCACGATTGATCGAAATAAGTCACATAATTCCTCCCCAGATTTCCGCTCGTTACCTTCGCTATAAAACGGACAGACTTATGAATATTAATGGTACTTTTATGTAAATAAAATTTATACGTTACAAAAAAGAAACAGAATCTTTTATTCAAGCCGGCAAAAATATAGACAATCCTAAAGGAAAAAATCTTCTCTGTACACTGAACTTAACGAGACAAATCTCAGATACGCAACATTGCTTTTCCCTGAGAGACAATAAAAAAGCATATTTTGAATAAAAAATTAAAGTATATTCCTGACGAGTGAAAATGTTTTTATGAAGACTTATTCAACTCGTTTGTTATATCAGAAATCTCACCGAACCAAGGCTTAACATCTCTGATGTAATTATCGCTCCTAGGAACGAAGAAGTAGTATTTAGATTTTTTTTTATAAATTGGAAATATACAAATTGAAATAAAAATATCTCCAATTTCTTCATTACAATCACTACATGCATAATATGTACGCTTGTGTGGCGCTACGAAAATAGAAAAAGTCAATGTCACATAAATAGTTTTTGTCAAAAGAAACCTCTTCCCGTGATGTCTGGTCACATGTACCATTTGTGATGCTATTCATCCTCACAAATTTCCATTTATCTCACGAAACTTGGTCTAGAGTTAAGAATATAGCATATCTAAATTTAATTTTTTCAAAAAGTCAACTAGTCATGCCTGCGCTAAAGCATCTTCAAGATTACATAAACACCGAACAGTTCAAGTAATTTTAGCGCCTGAATAGAATCGGGCGGTTAAATGTGCATCTTTTATTTTTTTAAACATTGAGTAATAGTTTTTAGAGCATAAACAATTTTAGCCAGGAAAATAACCACAGTAACATCATGACTGTTTTAATTGAGTGAATATAAATTAGCTTATCACCCACAAAGCCGAGTTAGCATGATGAACAGAATCGAAATCTCGTATTAAACTTCAAACTTTGTGATAACAGGAAATTTTCCTCTCAACCGATAAAAATTTACTAATGTTAAAGTCATCATGACGTTGATGACACTGATGTTGTTATTAGCACATATTGTTACATTCAGGAATCAAAGGTGATAACACAATCACAAGAAATAAGCAAGTAGAGAAAGGCAAAGGTTATGCTTCTCCACAATTCGTGACACTTCGAAAAAGGCGAAACACGATATGCACTCGAAAAGACACTTAATTTTTTGGCATCAGTTCTGATGTACATAAAAAAGTGTTCTGAATCAGAATAAAGCAATTCTTCTATTTTTGATAGATAGTAAGTTTATCTTTAAGAGACTGGTCCAATGTGTTACAAACTTATTTTAATTCAATCAGTATTCGAGAATAAACTTATTGATGTAAGCATAGTAATAATCATACTGTTCATTATTAAATCTCGTGATTCGAATATCATTAGCATCTTTTTTTTGGAATTGGGTGTGAGATTGCACGGATCCCTAGAACTTAGGCCACTAGTAGGCCCATTGTTCCTCCACCGCGAAGTTAAAGAGTGCGGGACAGATGTTGTCATCAATTCAACCACCCGGTCGACTTTGTAAAAGCCAGTATACACTCCCACCCCCTTTCGCCTGCCTGATGCAGTTCGTCAAGGAAGTAGTGTCCCAGGTGCCTGAATCTTTTCGCCGAGAGTGACGGACAATGGCAGAAGAAGTGTGTCACCGTCTCCGCCTCCTCCCCGCAACCTCTGCAGTCGGGATCGCCCGAACGACCGATCCTGTGTTGGTGTGCCTTTAGGAAACTGTGTCCCGTCAAGATAGAAACCATTAACCTTAATGATGGTTTATTTAATCTAAGAAGTTTAGATGTGAAGTAGGCGTTCGGAGGGCCCCACAGTTCCTTGGTCGTGCCGCCAAGAGGGGTCACGTCCCACATCTGACGATGTTGGTTGTTCGCCCAGTCCGCAATACGTCCCAAAAGGTACCTCGTCGACACCCCCGTCGGGAGAGGTGGGGAACTAGAGGCAGCCCCCTTTTGATAAATCGTCTGTTTTTTCTGCTAGCCGCAAAACGAAGTCGGTCCATGCATTAGGCCTGGACATCTGTGCATATTTGTGCTTATACCATGAGCTGCCCTAACAATGAACTAGCTCAAACTATGCGCTAAATCAATCAAACTATGAGCTAGTTCAAATAGTAAGGTAGCTCAAGCAATGAACTATACCTGGAACTTTTTTTACACGGTTTTTTTTTATAGGGAATTAACTTTTACGCGGTTTTTCATATTATTTTTTACGCGATTCCTTCCTTTTAATCCTTCTTGCTCTTTTTTCACATGTTTTTTTTCCTGTTACGCGGTTTTTCAATCCATTTTACTTAACAAGATTATCAGTTATATATATAACGGCACCAGTTATATTTATACATGCTCACTACCAAAATTTCTTACAGGAAAAACTAAAAGGTAATTTTTTCCATGCAATTTACGTTTACGCTGGTTTTTTACGTGATTCCTTACTTTTACACGGCTCTTTTTTACGCGGTGTACATCCATCGCGTCAAAAAGGCCTAGGTGTAGTTCAATTATGAGTTAACTCAGAGAAGTAAGCTAATTTAATTAACATGTTGCAAAAATATAAGGGCCAGTTCAGCGAATTGCGGACTTCTGTTTGATTTCCTATTTTTCTTTTTGCGAAGGTTGTGCTATAGCATCATATATAAGGTGTCCGCTGAGGTTTGGCTACACCGTAAAAAAATGTACGACGACCAGTTAATACAAAAAAGATCTTAATTATTTTATAAAATCTATTTAAAAATAAAAGAACACTATTCCCTTTGTGATAGAACAGATGCATACAATGATGACTAAAAAATGAAAGAAAAAATTAGAAAATATCCTCACATTGTTTACATTGCGAATTTATCCCTCTTCGTATATTATTACATTGCATACATGACACCGTTGTTAAGGGTTTTGTTCTTTATTAGTTGATGTCATGGTAATATGAACTAACCCTGCAAACATTTTTGCGAAATTTCGATTAAGTGAAGAATTCTCGAAGTGACAAATTTCAAGATTTCTCCGAGAATTCTTTGGGTTGGTAAAATTCCCAACTCCCAACACGTTCGCTACGCATAAATTCGTCATGGTGAAGTTCCATTGTGTTTGCTAAATTGCGTTTTCTTGTTTTTCGTGGGCCTGAAATAGTCCCGCAGTGGTGAACATTTCAATACCTCAGGACAGACGTGTATTAAGTCAATTTTCAGTACATGTTGTCGTATGTTTTTTACTAAGCGATGTTAAATTTCGGCAATGTAATTTTTTAAGGTTTTAGTTTATTTCAAAAATTCTTCGTTGTTGCGAAATTAAGGCGAATATGTAGGTTTGTAAATAAGCACAGCAATCCAAGCAAATTCTCCGAGAAAGCGAAAGGAATTCGAATTTGCCTTATCTGGCGAATTGCTAGTCTTGACGGTATAAATTGCATATGAAGAGAAAGAGAGAATCCCAAGTTTAATTATCTCAAAAACAGTGACAGATACAATAGTATAACTCGGACTCAAATTGGAAGCGAATTCTTGCTGATTTGAAAATTTACACCATTAGATTATCTCAATAGCGTTTTTTCTTGAACAATATTTTGATAGAGAAAAAATTGGCTCAAAAATCCGATTTTTCAAATTTAAATGCCAACAATTTCGCAACGAGAGAGCATAGAGGAGTGATAAAGCATTCAGTTGAAAGGTAGTAGAATTTGCTATTGCATAAGCCATCAACCAGATGCACAGATAACGAGCTACAGGGTATCTACACCAAATAGTATTGCTTAGATATAATAATTCTAAAAATATATGGTGCGAATATTTTCCATCCATTTGCTTACCAACACGCAGTCTCTCTTATACTACAAAATACGTAAGCTACATTTTTTCAATAGATGCGTATTTTTTTTTAGGAAAATAAGCTTTTATAAGCTCGTTAGTGTTATTGTTCATTCTACATAACAATTTGAAAACGTTGTATATACCCCACGCGATTAGAAAGTGTGTGCTTCTGCGAAAAAAGAGAGTCCAAGAGAGGGAAAGGATCTATAAATTAGGGGTAACATGGGACATCCGACCGACGGATCGAAGGATCATAACGTCATTTCGGCAAAGGGCTTCTGCTCAGGACATAAATATGTTTCGCGTGGAGACACCCCACATATATCCCAAGTAGTCGTGATCTTTTTGAAAAGAATAGAAAAACTACTTATGCAGCCTTCTCGAGTCAAGATTATATTTTATTTATTGAGCTCATGTAGAATATTTTGGAGTCATCTAAAAAATGACACTTCAAGGAATTTATGTTATATTCACTAGCCTACCATATTTGCTATAAAATGTAATGAATGTAGAAATGAGAATAATACAAAAATAAATAAATTCTTCAGTACACTTCGCGTTTTGTGGGTTAAGACCTATTCACATTTCGCCATTGGTTTCTAAAATGTTTAGTTTATACAAGCAAAGATTCTTTCTTCCCTTTAATCAAAATTTCAATTATAAGAACAGAATTTTAAAAGGTCTGTATCATTCTCCTATATATCAAATTAAAGGTCGTGATTTAAACTATACACATTTGTCCCAAAAATGAAAACCGATCCATTAGTTTTGATGTCCTCAGTTACATATCTAACTCATAAACATTAAAAGCGTTTTTAGTGTAAAAATCCATTAATTAACATAGCCTTCATAAACCCTTTATCGAGTATGTATAAAACTCCATAGTTCAGCAAATCATTGCAAAGTATGTATATTATTACTATTATTAATATTTGCAGAATGGTATTGCATTAAATTCATTTTCTAAAGCTTAAAGCTAAAGGCTGCAGGAGAACTATAGAACCATGTCAGAAACATAACGACACTTTTTCAAGGTAAATAGTGAAGAGGAAAGTTTATCGACACTATCAAATACAATAAAATAAACTTTGATAAATATACATTACTTGACTTCTATACATGAACATCTCCAATAAACGTAGAATTATTTAATTCTATTAATGGTGGTTATTGTAATTGCTTCTCGGAACTAATGCACAACAAGTGTTAAGTATGCACGTTCTTAAGCTGAAGAGCAAATCAATATTTTTTAGCATTAATGTTAAGCCTTAAGGTGCCAGAGAACTAAGTATTCACA
>QYTT01089402.1:15942-29728 GCA_006980735.1 Dasypogon diadema | reverse complement strand
CTAATCAGTAATTAACATTTTGCAATTCTATTAATATAAATTTTTTGATATGTCAATCACGGACTAACAATCAGTTCATCACTAGACAAATAGATAACATTAAGAATTGAAATCTATATGTAAATTGCTCAACAGATGGCGCCCGCCATTGCATTGAAGCCACCGTGATAAAATGATCGTAAATTGCATTTCAAGCCAATTAATTAGCCTTGCTAGCTATACAATCCTAATTTTGATTACAGTGGCATTTACAACTGATAAAAACGTTAGTTTTATTAATATCAAAAAGGTATGCAAATATATTACTGACGTCTTAACTTCCCCTCCTGCAGGAAAGTTCAGGATTTTGCAGTAGCTTTGAACTGCCTGCACTTTCCTTATTAGCAGACGGCAAATGTCATTTGTGGATTTGAATGCGCAAGATATGTCATTCTTCTTATTTTTTAGGAATTTTCAGCAAGTCGTTCCCTAACTCCTGCAGTGTAAACCCCCACTACATAAATAAGGAAAATGCAAGAAATTTTACTTGCAGAAGTAAGGGTACAGACCTAACATACAACTTGCACCTGTCCGATTTTCCAATTGTATTTCTCGCACCTTCACATGTTCCGTCTGCGTTGCTTTCCGCAGATATGTTCTCCCATCTCATACATTCCAACTGCAAATGTAAGTTTGTATGCATAATATTGAGAGATTTACCATGTTGTTTTAAGACAATAGACTTCATATAGATTTTCCTGTAATCTATAAGTAAAGAACTGTTTCCAGTATTTTTTTCAAAATTTTAGGCTCGGTAGTTTCGGTAATAAAGGAGGGAGAGGGGGGGAGGGGAATGGTCATTTTTCATCTATTTTCTTAAATAACTTTAAAACTATTCATTTTAAAGGCAATACAGATTAATATGTCACAGTACAGTTTACAAAACTTTTTTTTTTAATTTTCCAATTTGCCCCTCAAAAGTGACTCCATATTCAAAATTCATTTATTTACGTAACACGTCCCTGTTTGGGTCACAGAAATTCATATGTGTACCAAATTCCATCTTAATTGGTGCAGTAGATTCGGAGCAAATTGGCTGTGACCGACGAACAGACAGACAGATAGACAGACAGACACACGAGAGATCCTATAAGGGTTCGTTTTTTCATTCGGAAGTACGGAACCCTAAAAAGAATTAAAGTGCATTTTTTCCGGAATTTTTGCGAAAATGTTGTAGCAATTGAAAAATATCTTTTAAAAAGGCATTAAAAACGCGTGACCAAAATATCATGAATTATAAAAAAGACATAATGTTTGTTCTAATTATTTGCGCGTGGGTATACGATACTAACGGAGCACGTGCAGCAAATAGTAAAAAAAAGTAGGAATTGATAACTTTTCAAATTAAGTTCATTCATTATTAATTTGCTGTATATCTCCAGCGGATCACCTCAACGTTGACCTAGCATAAAACTTATCACCGTCACCCATCGCTCACATACGTAAATTAAGAACGCAAAATATTGATAAGGGGGCCACTAACAGCTTTATCAAGAGTTTTTATGTTTAACTCACGTTTTATACCATTGATAATATTATTTATTCACACAGATAACCTATTTTATTCCCAAACCCAGTAGTATGAATTTTATGAGGAAATGTTAAAGCAAGTCGTAAGTCTTCAAACATGCTACCAATTTCCATCACTTCTGACGTTACTTTCGTGTGCTAATTTATTGATGCTTCCGTTAAACTAGAAACATAAAATCAGGAATAAATTCCACTAGTCTCATTAGCAACCGCGTGCTATCAGTTTTATTTACTCTCTGGTATGTTAACAGGGATTATCACTTCACAAATCAGAAGATTATGTCTATTTCGTGAAGAGGGGGGTGCGGCAGAGTTTGTACTTGCCTCCTAATTGAAACATGGAAATCACATGAAGTTCTAAAAATTCTTAACCGAATGTTTGAATATTGATATGCACTGCTAACAACAGTTCCGACTGAAGCTGAATTTGGCGGCAAAGTTCTCTCGTGTGGTATTCTTCAATATCAAGCACATGGAGCTGAGGTACCCAGGCTTTGTTACGCAACCGGCCAAGTTTAAGCGGAGTAGAGTTCTAATTGATAATTCCACAATCAGAAAGGAAGAAAGTACGATAGCACTTTACCTATTCGAATTATCTCAAAAATAAAGAAGAGATAAGTTTGTCACGAAGTATTGTGTGTATTTATAACCGAAAAAAAATAATTACGCAATGTTTTTCTGCTGTAAGTGAGCGGCTTTTACACGCGGTTTGAATTTTGCTCAGCTATTTTACGAAAATTTAATGACTATCCAATGGTAATTTGAAATGGCGCTTATTTTTATGAAAAATAATTTTTGACACTTAATTAGCTCTTAAAAATGTAAACGACCCAAAATATATATTGACCGCATTCATATCCTTTTCTTTACCTTATGTACGTGTGTAATAGCATTTACCCATTAGCAACTAAATATTGAACGAAATTTTAATATTTTGCAGCATTCTAAAATTGCATAGTACCTACTGGTGGAAGACAGGCCAGCATATCCTCTTTTTCCTTCCAATTATGAAAAGTCCTGCCTGTGCTTTGTATTCTGGTTGAAGTAATTTATGCTGTTTTCATATCACGACTACTATAGCTCTATTCGATATTGTGATATTCGAATTTTCTGCATTATATTTTTGCTATCTAAGATAATACCACTTCAACAATAAATCTGCTATAATGGGAATTCCCTTTAAATAATCAAATTATTTTGTAGATTCCGAATGAAACAACCTTTCTCTAGGAATTTCCTGCACAATGCACAAAGTCCTATTTAAATTGTGGCTAGGGCCAAAGAAAGTGAACTCAATGCCATTAGCTGGAAAAAAGGGTCATTGCTAGAGATGGTAACATCGCGACAGAAATTGAGATTACCAGGAGATGCCCACAAGGATAGATTCCTATCACAAATAATATTGTATTGTTTGTGTTTGAACAAACATGATAGCACATTTGGAGATATGCTCTTGGCTTCGCCAAAAAGTAGTGCAACGACGGACGCTTAGAATAAGCCTCCAAAAAACGGCATCACCAGGTACAGAAATATTATTAAATCGTTGAAAGATGCCTGGAATTGAAATTAAATACAGCGATGAGTTTAAATATTTTATAATACTGACTAAAAGGAAGCTTGTATTTTTCTAGCGGGCTAGCTCAACGAAGAAGGCTCCAACAATAGGTGGAATTATATTGGCGCTACAAGATTTGAGTTGTTACAGAAAAATCTCAAAACGTATAGTTCAATCCTTTTCCCTTTACTTTTCTCCAAAGAGAAGAAAAATTTAAGATTAAGGCGTTCTAAATTTTATTTCCAAAATAGGGTTAGTAAAAACTTTTAGTGAGAAATTATTGTATCCACTTTAGTTATGATCACAAAGGAAATCTAGAAATTGTCTTCTTTCTATAAGTGGTTGTGAGGTGAAAATTATGGTAGAATATCTTGCTTTGTAGAATCCAATATGCTGTGCAGTCAGATCACATTAAGCTGGCTGCAGGCGATCGAAGTACGAGGTACGTACTCGATGCTTCATGTTCGCTGATAAAATTTTGCACAATCTTTGTAAGACTTATTTTACTTTTGGTGTTTCACATTATTTCTCATATTTTTAACGTGTGCTTGACAATCAATTGGATTTGAAATTGGCGTCCGTAATAGAGGCATCCAATTTTCGTCCTATTAGCATTTTGTGCTATCTCGCTAAGGTACTTGAGAGAATAAAGCACGAACAGCTGATGGCTTATTTAAAAGAAAGTAGACCCTCAACATAGCGGCAATCGGGATACCGGCGTTGGACAAACATGAAATTTGCTATTCGACTTTACTAGATTTCTCTAAAGTTTTCGACAGTGTTAACCATTCGAAAATGTTAAACTAAATATGCAATTATTTTAAACTTAGTCGTAGGGCCATTAACCCTTTCCTTACCACAGTCCAATCCGCCGAAGTGACTAAATGGCTAAATACAGCTGGTAATGAAAGGGTTAAAATTGATAAAAAAAAGATTCCTTATCTGCAGTACAGATGGATCAAATGCGGCGTTCCGCAAAGCTCTATGTTATGGCCACTTTTGTTCAGCATTTTCGTTATTGACTTGCCTCATTTGCAATTTCAGCGTGCATATGTATGATATGATAATATCTAATTTAAATTATCAGGAGCCCTTAACATCTGACTCTATAATCAGATGGATCAGAGGTGGGCATTGGAAAGGGGCTCGAGACAAACAAAAAGATTTGTCACAAAAAGGAACTTAGAAACTATTAAGATTGCCGAAAAATCAAATAAGAATCGTTACATGAGTTCTTACTGGACACTGCAAGTTTAGAAAGCACTTTAATCGGATGGCTATTGTAACCACCGATATATGTAGACTATGTCTCGAAGAGGACGAAATGTCGGAGCACATACTCTGCGAATGCGAAACAGTTGCACATTGTCAATTTCAGCTGCTTAGGGCATAACTGATGATGCCTGCAGACTTCAAGAATATCTATATGGTACCTTCAGAAGACTCTGGCTCTTTGCATCTATTCTTCCAATCCCTACTCGATTGAAGCTGAACAAAGCACTTGTTCTACCCTTCTTCATTTTAGAAATCTAATACACCCTCTTTCCATGGGCGCCGTATCTAGTAACAATTCAATTTCGCATTCAATAACTGAACCAGACTCGCTTTTGACCTTCAGCGATGTGATCATATCTCCCCAAACGTTTCTTATATACTGGGTTTCGCATTGGAAACACATTTACAATATATGAACCTAGGCTTCCTTTACAAGAGCTCTTTGTGGATTGTGTTACTTTATGTAGAAGATATTACAAAATGGGGCAACTTTGGCAGCCCATGGCCTGACGTATTTATGCCACATTTTTAAATAGAATTTTTGAGCTTATATTGTAAAAAATAATACTCAGGAACACTCAGGTTCAAACTGTACACAAGCAATGGGCTGCCAACGTTTACCCCATTTTACGAAAATTTACTGTTTTTTTTAAGCCAATGGTACACAATTATACCAAACTGTTTCCGGCCACACGACGTTTACATTTTTTATCCCTTATATCTTACCCTTAAAATCTCACATTAGAGGGTATCTTAGTTTATTCCCCGAATGCCGGGTTATGCCGGTTAGCATTAAATTCTATTTGTTTAAGCAGATGAAACCATTTTTGTGCATTTTTGTTTGACTGGATATTAGCTATACTCTTTCTAAAAATATGTCTTTTTACGTATTTTTAGCTTTCCCACATAAATTACAAAGCAACGTTGTATGCTGTTTGCATGACTGAGAGGAAAAAAAACATCCTTTGTTACTTTTCCAGAATAATTTTTATCGTGAAAGACCAAATTCTTTTCAGTTTTTGCACTCCTTTCGTCACAGTGATGCATTTTGCACCAGTCGCATCTCGCCATACCTGGGAGATAAAATTAAAAAAATTATAATATATTCTCTAGAGATCATAATTTATAATTCCCAGCTCCAGTTCCTTTTCCTTTTATGTTCAGGACTTAATGGGTTAAGTAGGATATACAATGGTTGGATGAATTCACAAAGATTTTATAAGTATACTGTTAACGAAGTGTACCCCGGCTGGTTAACAAAGACAATATAAATAGACTGCTTTTGTTACGACTGGGAGAACATAAATCCCACCTCATTTTTTTAGTAACTATGGAATTGTTCTATTTGCCTCTAAACCCAATCGATCTGTTACAGTTTACAACAAGCAGATGCAACCTTAGAACCTGATATAATAGACAATAATTGCGTACTGATATAGCCGCCGTTCTGATATTATTTGATGGAGGCTGTAAGAAAAGATTTTGGGGATGTAGAATTTATCGTTTCACACGATGAAAATGTATGAATTTATATCTAAAACCATAGATTAGATTTTTTCCGCAGCAGGGACTCGTAAAACTAACTGATTTTTGTGGGCCATTGTATATATATTATATGATGTTCATGTAATGACAACAGGAATGAAGCTGTTTAACCAATCTTTCGCGGCAGTACAACATAATAACAGATACAATGAGTATGAGAATGCGTTTATAAGATGCATTTATTAGTGTAGAAATGCATGAGATATCAACCAGTCCATATCTTTTAATATTCAACACATAAACTGTAGTAACAAGTACGGTGAGGTATTCACACATCAAACACAAGCAAAAATCAGAAACTTCTATTGTAGTTTGTATTTCAATATTTAACGATGAACAAAATTTCTTTTATCTAAAGTTTGGGACAAATACAAGTTGAAACATAAAATATATAATCAGCCTTAGACTGAACAAAATTTTAGAGTGATAGGTGGCCTACTTTTCGAATTATGTCCAATAATCTGGAAATTCAATTTGGCGACCCAACCAAGGAATGGGGGAGATGGCTTATTTTTGTTTTTCAGACTTGGAATCTCATAAAACTCATCTATACAAAATTTCAAAGTGATAGGTTACTTCCCCAAATTATGTCCAAAAATTCAATATGGCGGCCCGACCAAGGAGGGGGGAATATGACCTATTTTCATTTTATTGGTTAAGAGGCTCATAAAACTGCTCTTTACTAAATTTGAGAGCTATACGTTGTTGCTTATTTGAATTATACCCAATAACCAAAAATTCTATATGGCGGCCTATTGAAGGAGTGGGGGGATTCGGCCCATTTTCGAACTTATACCTACAAATTTTCCGAAAGTAATATATACCAAAGTTCAGCTTTCTAGCTCAATTCGTTCTCGAGTTATCGTGTTTACAGACGGGCGGACGGAGGGACAGACGGACATGCTTAAATCGATTTGCCTTTACATTCTGAGCATAATAATAATTCATTCTGCTCTACCATTATTGATACTATGCGTTACAAATATATAATTCATTGTGCTCTACCATTATTGGTTCTATGCGTTACGAACGTTGGATTAAAACTATTATACCCTATCTATCATAGAGGATATAAAAATGGACTGAATTGGGCGTGAACGCACTAGTGAAAAACTACTTACAATAAAACGTTTTTATTTATAGCTAAATATTTACTAAAAAATTTATATTTTACGACTTTTCAATTATTTTTAATAAAAACTACCTATTAATATTATTTATATCGAGTGAAACACCCACGACTTTTCTGTACCATGTGGTTGTAATTTTTACTGAATGTTGGCAGCGCTTTTTCCTTCATTATGTTTCTATTGTGGCGTATGCTAAAAAATATATAATTAAAACATTATGTGAACTACTGTATGCAGAAAGAATATTCTAAAAAGGTAAGTAAATTTCAACTTTATTGCACGTTGGAGCGGTACGCGTCTCTAGTCCCGTCCTGACCGTCACTACAAAACAGACATTTTAGTATGTCCTAACATAAAAATTTGCATGTTAGTAAGCAAAAAACCATTGCAAAGTAAGAATGAAGTTAGAACACATCTTTTTAAATAACTTTTATCCACTCACTAACCTTTGACTAAATAACATTAAGGTAACTTTGCGCGTAAGAGTGTCGTTCGTGACGAAAGTGTGAAGTTTTGGGAAGAGTTTTAGGGTAGTAACGTGGATGGATTTACAGGGGGTTTTTTTGATTTAGAATGGGTGAATGGGGAGCTTTCCGATGGGGTAAATTTTTTTTTACATTTTTTGGAGTTATAGGGGGGGGGGGGTTTGGGTGGTAACTACCCCCTTGGGTTGTCCAACTTGGGCCATGTGTAATATCAAATTAAAGCTCTTGCTGAGTGCTAATAAATGGCAATTTTTTATTATTCTGTAAGAAAATTTATAACAGACATTTTTCACCTAAATATAGTTAAAATGCGTGATTTCCGAATTTGTGTACAGAGGGGGGTGTAGGTTAGTGCGGGGTCCTGATTTTTCTTTTGAACACTTTAGCATAATGTTGTACATATTTCATATTTCAATTTTCGATGTTTAACCGTTTTGATGTGAAATAGATTTCTCCAGTTTTTTCATGTAAAATTTTTTTTACATGGAAGTACTAACATTAAAATGCGATAATCTTCTAAACTACTTCTCGCAGAGAAAAAAAACATTACACCACGACGTTCGCAGAGAACGTAATTGCTAATTAATATGTATATGTCAAATAGATTATGTATCGTTATATGAGTTTTTAGCATAAATCCAGTACAATTTGCAGGCAAAAAACCATACAATACTGATGCTGTTGAAGAAATGGAGCGTATGAGAAAATTACCTCCTATCATTTTAAATTTGAATTTGATTTAAAAATTTCTTAATTACCATATTTATAGTTATGACTACAAAGTATAAAATAAAATATATTAAAAAAAAACTTTTAAAATAAGTAACTTTTATTAACAAAATGCACTAAAAAGTAAAAAATAATTTTTTCTTTCTCAGTACATTCGTGGGCTTTTATTTGGTCTCGAATATCTTGAGAAAAAAAATGATATCGACTTCGGACTAGTTTGATTTGATGCGTAATTGCAAAAAATTTGAATTGGTGGTTCTTTTTATAACAATTAATCTTTTAAAAGCAAGACAAAATGGCCAAATGGGAACTTGGCAATGTGGGTAGACCAGTCACACTTAGTTTATTTTTATTGCAACAGCAAATATTGACATACACCGTAAAAATCTTCAAAGCAGGTTGGAGCTCACACAATCTATCCCATACCTTCAGAAACATCACCATTTTAAGGCTCTAAGTTGTTGCTGTATAATATATAGTATTGAATCTAATTCCACTGAAAAGAGGAAACTGCTATTAAGTCAGAAAATTGGAAAGTTGGCATACAATGACGTTTACACGTCCAGCGAAAGTGACATGGATCTATGTAAATCCAGAGGCAAGCAAGGGAGTCGTGTGGCCATCTCAGCTCGGACGTTTTTAATTCGCACAGTTCGTGCGCAAATTGCTACTAGATAATTAAAATTCATTAAATTCAATTTTGTGTGACTCGTCGGAATAAGTTATCTTCAATTGGCCTGCAAAATAGTTTATTCTAAGGCGGGCCAGATGGCGTCTATAACTGTTTTGTGTAACGGGGCTTTTGCTGTGCGTTAGTCTCAAAGGCAAGGACAAAGACAGAGGCAAGCAAAAATTATCATGTATATACGGCAAAAGAAGATCCGAATTATAAATCGGTCTTAATTCCAAATTCGGATTTCGCGTATAAACTCACAAAATTGGAGGAATGATGAAGCAGAATCTGATTTGGTGGATCGTGGTAAGAATGTAATAAGGATCGCATATACTACGAATTCATTGCCGATTTTTAGAATTTTGATTTTATGATTTTTATTTTGGTTATTCTCTTTAATGTTTAGTTTTTCAGATTGATTATTATATAAAAGATGTTCATAAATAATAAGTTTTAATGGTTTTAACTTAATTACTTGTTCTCCTAATTTGTCCCGACCGTCACAGACTTCGAAATTTCATACCAGGTACCTACTATATCTAAATTCAGTGAACGCCGCGAGAAATAGATATGCATATTAATTTTGAAAACAATGACCAAAATTATTGCATGACCTATTCGGACCGATACAATAACAAAATGTCGGTTTTAGCAAATTTCTATTCCAAACCCGCGCCCAAAATTTGGTGTTATTTGAGATATCGTGGTTACCAATTCGGAATATGCTTTTGAGGTTTGTTTTTAGTTTTATGGTTTCAGCAAAACAAGCACATTTGTGCACATAGCTCAATCAGCTATTACTAGCCTTGGAGGGCTACCATTCAAAAGTAGAAGACTCTTTAGTTAAGCAAAAAACTTTTACTCAGATATTATTTCTGGAAGGATCCATCACAAATGAACTACAAAAGGCGTCCTTAGCATTAAATAATCCAGAAAAACGTATCAAAATTAGGGTAGTCTAATTTACAAAAACATTAACAAATTCAAAATGAAAAGAAAATTGCTTAACAGATTTACATTTTTTGTAGATGCGTCAAACTGCCGAAATTAAGAGCATTCACCTTACTTTGAATTTACTTTTGGGTAAATTTGTGAATTTCTCATAATGGACCCCTTTTTAAGGATAGTTCAGTTTGTTTGTAAGAAGTATAAATTACAAATTGTTTGATAGGTATCTACTTTCGCAAGTAGGATGATATCCCTTAGCAATCCTCTGTACGTATAGTAAATTTCTCTGCCTCTACCAGTGATTTACAACAAAATAGATAAATTATTTACACTTGAGTTGTGATAATTAATCTTCACTTCCACAGTATAAATTGAACCAACTTCACGTAATTTAGAAAAACAAACATCTAAACAATGAAATTTTATTTATATCCCTTCTGCCTTGTAATTGTTCGAGTACTTATACAAGAATCGTTACCAATGTTAAATTCACGTGACAATTCAACTACAAATTCCAAAGTTATTTGCTATTTGTTGTCATTCTAAGATAATTTAGGAGCAATGCGATCAAAAATCTGCTTAAATTTAAGAGGAAATTGGCACCCGGCCAGTTGAATTGAGTTGTATTGTGAATAGATCGACGCCTGCACAGATAAATTTGAATAAGAATCAGATAATCACGAATGTGCGTATAAGAAGCAAATAAAAAATTCAAAATCCATGTGCTCGCCAATAATGCAGAACGCAAGTCAAGCATTTATGAAAATTTACATCAGATTACTCTAATTGACACAATTGCCGTCATCATGATTTGTGCAAGTTTAATGCAGGCGCACTAGAAGGCAGTGCGAGTTTCACAACAAAGTGAAATTCTCAAGTATGGACTGACGGTGGAGAATACCCCTTTTTCTTTTGTCACATGGACCAGAAAGTACGCAGGCACCTATAGACTCGTGATTTTTCGATTACGATAAATTTGATGACGACACCCAAAATGCACGTGTTTTTTGACGAAAGACGATTTCTCAAAGCTGTCCAAATCCAAATGCGAAAGTAGTGAGCACCGGCAATGACAGTTCGTCACATGCGCAATTTATCCCCGATATACACAGCAAAAGAAAAGCTATTTCATGCTAGTATTATATAATTGGCCGACGACGAGCCGGCATTTCGTCACATGAGCAATAGTTTCATATTCCTCGACTAGACTAATTATTTCTGAATTAAGCGATATTAGATAACCAACAGCCTTGTCGACAGCCGGCTGAAACCATTGGAATGATAAGGGGCTTATGTACAGTGGAAATCGACGATTTATTGTGTATTTGATCGATAAAGGTCGAAGGGGAAATAGCCAAGGCAATGAACTCGTTTCTGTAATTCTAAAGGCGATTTATGCACTGAAGATTTTTAGCAAAACTGCAGAGATTATAAAATTTTTTTCATTATTAGTTTACTTTCAAATTTATAAAGTATGTACAAGAAACAAAGTGCTCTTACCAACCCGTCATAATTTTTATGAATCTAAACAAAACTAAGAATTATTATTACAGTTCCTCGAAAAAACCTTTCTTTTATTATTTCATAAATAGATAACAATGTTTTTGTAAAAAATATATATACATAAGTTTCTCTATAATAATTAAATTGAAAAGGGCAGAAATACAATCGATTTTTCACAATATTAATTTGCTTTTTAGAATATCATCAAAATTATTGTACTCTATTCTTTCTACAGTTTTGTAACACACTCGCAGAAATAATGAGCTTTCGCAGTCACCAATTCAGCGATTTCTATAGATATTCTATGGGAGTAAAGCAAAGTGATTTAGCAAATATATATAACGACTGCGAGATAGTATATTAAATCATCCCATTAGTAATACATTTTTTTCTGAAATTTTAAATTAAAAAGCTACTTTTTTTTATAAAACTGTTTTCCAATTAAAAAATGCAACAGATGCATATCTCCAGGACATCTTCAAAACTTGTCCTGTAAAGAACTTTGTAGACTGAGGGATAAGTGGTTTAACTGAAAAAGAGATGAGTCATTCTTTTCTTTTTCAAGTCTGACTCGGGCACGCTAAATTATATAATATCGTAAAATACGCCTATGTACATACGTTATCATAGACGTCAGAATATAAATAGAGTATGTTTACATGACAGCTTGGGCGCTTGAAAACTTGAGAATTCAAGCGGGTATATGGATAGTATTTCGCTGTTGAAAATGGTTTGAGTTGACATTTCAAAACTTTGCTTTAGTGCATGTACCTATATATATATTTCTTTGTAAGCAACGATAAACAACTACAAGCAAAAGTCCCTAAAATACAAATGTCAAATTCAAGTACTCAAGCTCTCAGGTGGCGTTTATTTGCAAGCTTTCACTTCAAGAAGCAAAATTTTTGCAATCGACTTGACTGAAGCCTACTGCGTTTACATGCGCCTTGAAGTCGGCTTCAAGTAAGCTTCAAGCTGTCATGTAAACCTACTCATAGACGCAGCGTTTCCGAACAAACGCATACTAGATATTGATACCAAAATTGCTTCAAAATATAACTCTCTCCCCTCCCCTTAAACTCAAAATATGGAACTGAACTAAATTTTTTTCCATTAAGTACAAGGAAAAAAATAGATATATGTATTGTTTTATATATCTATCTTTTGCATTCTTAAAAATTTATTTGACATTTTCCAGGCAAGGCAAACCCATTAACCAGTGAGAAAGAATTTCGATTTTTCTGAGTAAAAGTCTTTTTTGAATCTGCCCAAAAATTGTTTGAAATTTGTAATTTGACACTCCGTCCATTAATATTAAAACGTTAGTGTACGTTATGATATGAACTAGAGAAAATTTGATTATTTTTCTTCCGTTTACTTAGTTTTTATAATTTATATAAACAGTTGTAGATTAACAGAAAAGAATACTAGAAGGTTATGGTATTAAATTCTCCCTGAAGGTATGTGCGAATGCGGTTTTTACAGGCCAATTTTGTTTGGATTCATAAGTATTATGAATTTCTGTGTAATAATTTGTGGGGTAACGAAGATTTTCTACTTTTGAATACATAAAAGGAAGAAAGAGGAAAATGAAATACCTTACGACTAGTGCAGATCGTGTGACGTTAGCTTGTATGCACTATTTTTCAGTTAGCACACAAAATTACATTTTCAAATTTTTAAGTGGGCAATTTACCAAAAAAAAATTTTTTTTAAATTTTAATATCCGACAGTTTTTTCCAATTAAAATATAATTTTCCTCATGTTTTATGCTAATGGGACAGCGTTCCATCCTGGCAATTTTACCAGAGTTTGGAATGCCGCAGCAGTTATAAAATAGTAATATAATAGATATACAATATAAGAAGGACTTACATATGGTGTTGGACAATTTTAAGAAGTTGTAGTAAGGTAAAAAATATTTTTAATGAAATATTATAATAACAGCTAGCGCAGTTTGTGCATCATAACATGTATTCAGTTTTTTGCATTTTCCCAAAAGCTAAGATTTTCTTGTTTTACGGCACGGGAAATACTCTAACTTCTTTGTTTTTGAATACATCCGCTTGATGTTCTTTGTATAATCAGAGCTATATTTCTCACAAATTGTAGCATTAAAATTAAAATAATATTCTCTAAGAAAAAAATGTTTAAATAATCTTGAAATTTTTATTTCTATATTTTGAGAGCATTTAGAATAATATTACAACCAAAGTCATGCTACAATTTGTAGGCTTATATGTAAGCTTCAAAATAAAAAAAAATATTAATTAGGTATCTTTTATAGTTTTAAAACTAGAGCGTTTCCCAGAAGGTTAATTTGCAGGAACCGTAATTGTGATGACAAAAGTGTAAAAAATTTTGAAATAATTAT
>QYTT01089402.1:0-15922 GCA_006980735.1 Dasypogon diadema | reverse complement strand
TATAATTTATATAAACATTTGTAGATTAATACTATGGACACACAAGTAGTATCAATACCATGATATAGATACCATGTCAGATCTTTACCATGTAGTATAGCCGACCCCTGACACACATGCGTTCGTGGCATAATCTGACGTATAATGTCAGTGAATTGTCGAAATAAAATTTTGTAGTAAAAATTTCACCGAAAGAAATAATCCGTTGTTACCTAAATAATTTATTATTAATAAATATGCTGGAGAGGTCAAATATAGAGCTTAAAATGTAAGCAAAACACATTAAAGACAACCCTCATTTCGTATAACTGTCACTTATTTTAACTATTTAATTTTCCGCTATGAAGAAATGGTGCTAATGTCAGTAGAAAGGTGCATATACTAGGTTTGAACATGAGGAAACCAGCAAAATTTATCGGATTTCAATACTAGGTACGTTCATGGTATACTAGGTACTTCATCTGGTATCTACCTAGTATTTGGTGACACACATGTAGTATACCATGTGGTATTCGAGTACCATGGTATCGAAACCACATGTGTGTCCATAGTATAACAGAAAAGAATACTAGAAGGTTATGGTATAAATTCTCCCTGAAGGTATGTGCGAATGCGGTTTATACAGGCCAATTTTGTTTGTATTCATAAGTATTATGAATTTCTGTGTAATAATTTGTGAGGTAACGAAGATTTTCTACTTTTGAATACATAAAAGAAAGAAAGAGGAAAATGAAATACCTTACGACTAGTGCAGATCGTGTGTCGTTAGCTTGTATGCACTATTTTTTCAGTTAGCACACAAAATTACATTTTCAAATTTTTAAGTGGGCAATTTACCAAAAAATTTCAATTTTTTTAAATTTTAATATCTAGACAGTTTTTTACAATAAAAATATAATTTTCCTCATATTTTATGCTAATGGGACAGTGATCCGTCCTGGCAATTTTACCAGAGTTTGGAATGCCGCAGCAGTTATAAAATAGTAATATAATAGATATACAATATAAGAAGGACTTACATATGGTGCTGGACAATTCTAAGACCTTATAGGAAGGTAAAAAATATTTTTAATGAAATATTATAATAAAACCTAGCGCAGTTTGTGCAGCATAACATGTCTTCAGTTTTTTGCATTTTCCCAAAAGCTAAGATTTTCTTGTTTTACGGCACGGGAAATACTCTAACTTCTTTGTTTTTGAATACATCCGCTTGATGTTCTTTGTATAATTAGAGCTATATTTCTCACAAATTGTAGCATTAAAATTAAAATAATATTCTCTAAGAAAAAAATGTTTAAATAATCTTGAAATTTTTATTTCTATATTTTGAGAGCATTTAGAATAATATTACAACTAAAGTCATGCTACAATTTGTAGGCTTATATGTAAGCTTCAAAATAAAAAAAAATTATTAATTAGGTATCTTTTATAGTTTTAAAACTAGAGTGTTTCCCAGAAGGTTAATTTGCAGGAACCGTAATTGTGATGACAAAAGTGTAAAAAATTTTGAAATAATTATTATTTTGAATCAATAAAAAATAGTAGTTATTTGTTGATTTTTATTTTTTCAAAGTAATTAATCATTTTTGATTTTTTTTGCAGTCAGCTAAGAAAATCATTTGCTGATTTTTATAATTTTATTCAAACAAATTAACTATTTTTGATTTTAGTGTTGATTATTAATCTTTTACTAAATAATGAAAAATGGGATGAGTTTAATGAAATTAAATTTTCTTATATTGAAGCTTTAATTCTATAATTGCGGTATTTCTTTAGAAATTAAAAGTCATTCGGTTTAATGTATTTTAATTTTCCAACGCAGTTGTAATACAACTGGTTGTATGTATTTCAATATCCGAACACCAATTGTAAAAGTCGCCACAGAAAGGAAAAGTAGTTATATCAATGTAAATTATACAGAAATTTCTACGTTTTAATGGCTGCGTGTAGTTACTTACACATATATACCATTTTAAATTCAAGAGCAACTAATTAAAAGTTAATTGCAAGCACTTAAAAATCATACACAACCTTTTCAAAATCATGTAAAACTTTTTGCATCCTTTTCAAAAAATTTCAGATCGCTTTTAATATTATTTACCACTCTTTCAAAAACAATGCTATCTTTTTCAAAATCAATAACAACCCTTTTTGAATTTACAAGTTTGGATGTAAAAATACTGACAAAATTCGTCAGATTGACATGTTTTAAACAATTTTTTTTTTTGTTTCGTGGTTTTAAGCCGGTCTGTTTCACTAGTTGTTTAGAACTTAGAATACAAGAAAAAAAAACTAGAAAAAGCCATAATCTATCGAAAAAAAATATTGTTTTAAGCAATAACAAACAAACCGGTTTTTTGTTTCTTTACATCTCTATTGTGACAAGGAATCTTGATGTTTGATTTTAAACAACGAAATACCGTTGTGGACTGTAATTCATTTACATCACGTCAAAATGTCTCAAGGTGTTTTGCTAGTGCACGGCCACTCATTGCTTCACACAACGTCCCAACTGCTGTTGCGAAGGCCGACATTCTTGAATATGGGTTTAAAGAACTTGACCACGCGCCTTATAGTCCTGATCTGACCCCCAGCGATTATTTTATATTCGGAATATTGAAGACCTGACCACCGGAAAAGGAATTTAGTTCAGATGGAAAAGCAGTTTTATAACATTATGAAGATAAGAATTGCGAATAATTTGATAATGGAATAGAGGCACACTTATCAAAGAGATATAAAATATGACCTTATAACAAGAGCAATTTCTAGCTTTTTTCAAGACTTTTCTTTGCATTGATGAATTTGTTCTTTTTTGCCGGAATCCAGATTCATTGGTAGATTGTAAGTTGTAACATTTTCAAGAAAAAGATAAGTTCGCTGATCTGTGGCTATGATCATTAACGGGTCAGATAATCCAGCGATTATTATTTGTATTTTTTCAATAGGCGCCTTAAAATTTAAAAACTTAGTGGCACGTGACTCTCTTAGCAATAAATTTTATAAAAAGTATTTCAAACTGGGGAGGCAAGTTAAGTGAAATCTAGAAAGAAATAATATATGAACAAGTTGACTGCTACAATTACTATAAAAGCTTCCGTGAGAAAATTAAGTGTTAAAATGCATTTGTCCTGAGAGAGCTTTTAAATGCCGATCATCTGTGCCTGGTACGGCACTCAACGGGTTAACTGAGCACCAATCAGGATTCACAAAATAGCATTATTGCGAAATAACACAAAAATCAAAATGCACGGAGACTATTCAATAAAGTAAAATCAAACTAGAAAAGCCTCATGGGGAAGCTATCGCGAATCCATATAAAGCAAAAGTAAATACCCTAGATTTAGGAAAGTACTACCAAAGGATCCCAGCATTTCTTCCTTTCTAAAAAGAAACAATGATTACTGATCGGAGTCCAGTAGAGAAACCATGGAGTTGCTCTTTGGCACCTATTATCAGGGTGGTTCGGAAACTGCCTGTTTCAGTGATTATGCTATGTAGTCCGACACACTGGATTCGGGAGCGGCCGCTGGGATTTTCTCAGACTGCCACAATGTTCGGGAATCCTATCGCTTGCCTGATTACTGCAGCGTTTCAAGTATAGATTTCTGCCACAAAAAAAATCCTACTATTCTGCTAATGACCACACCCAATATGCCACGCAGCGTGAATATTGGGATCTACATTGGCAGTCAAGCTTCTTTAACCCATTCGTTGCTGATCACGAGTATATTCGTGAAAATTTTAAGATCTCTCTTACTAAATGTATTTTTACATACATTTTTCTTACGAAAGCTTTGTGGCAGGTTAAAGCACTTAACTTCAATATGATCAAGTCGCGGATAGTTCAGTGTTGTCGTGATAATGCCTGGGTGTTAGAGGACTGTTTAAGGTCATAGTGCTGTACCGCGGAATGAAGCATCCGATGAGCTTAGGAAAGGCTAAAGTATGGATATTTCCATATCAGATAGAATAGACAGACTTCTAAACGCGGCAAGAGATCGATTGACACGAACGCGAATACCTCAACTTATCCAGACGAAGACAGATAACACTAGGCGGGTACTACATCGGCTCACTGGATGAAATAACAGACATGAAGTTAGGTGAAATGGTAAGATTCACTGACCTTTTGAGTGCCACTGGCCTTTAAAAGAATTCAGTCGAAAAATATCAGACACGTTCCTTTTTATTCTATTTTTCTGAGCTTCATTTGATATTAGAGCAGAGGTCTTTTTAATAGCTTTCCGCAATTCAAGGAATTTCAGACTCTCTCAATTGGAAGGTTTTACTTCGTCGACTGACGCCTCTGCTGGACAAAGTTTAACTCCTCACTACTCTTCTCTTCTAAGTGAGGCAACTAAACTGTGCACATTGGGGAAAATCTTCTCTGCCCGTACGAAGCTTGGTTTTCTATATGTAAGGAGAGACCAGTCTAGACAGCAGACTAAAGTTATTGACATGGATCAGTTGCCCGTTTTACCTTCGGGATAAAAGCTTTGCCTTCATGGTTACATTAACTAGAACTGCGCGTTTAACATATACATTATTTTTGAAATCAATTTTGAAGTGAAACTCACTCACTCACAACTGAAAAATGTCCACATTAATAGAATTTTTTTTTCTAGGTCAAGAGTGTTTTGATCACAGCAAGTCAACTTGATCATCGTCAGTGCATTCAAAGAAAAGAAAGTATCTTTTATCAAGAGATTTTGTCCTATCGCCGTCAGGGAGTATCAGTTAACACGTTCCCTGCCAGATTTTAATAATTGAGAGCGACTCTCCCATACACATTAAAATTACTTGTAATGTTCTCATGAAAAAGAAACGTATACCGAAAACGGTACACGTGGCAGGGAACGTGTTAATGGCTCCGTGTTATCTGACTTACTTCCTGAGCAGGGCGTCCCAAAGGGGTCCGAATTAGGCCTTTTACTGGTTAGTTTATTTATTAATGGTCTGTCCGACGTCGAGTCCTAGTATAAGCATAAGAATTAACTTCTTAATCCGTCAAAATTGCAACGCATCGCTTTCTACAATTAAAATACAGACGAGACTGTTTTGTCTCAGATATATTTTAATTGTACTTTAGCTACTAAGTTATTTTTGCACTAAATAAGATGCGTACTCTTTCCTGAATAAATTTGAATTAATTCTTAAAATGTAACTCCCCCGATAAGATGCTTTTGGAGAGCCCTTTCAGGTGAAGCTCTATTTTATGTGGTGTCACAGTAGAACATTTTTCTGGTCTAAGTGGGGAAGGCTTGAAGTTTCTCCATGGCCCCGTCTTTGTGAGAATAAATAGAAGGGAGATACTTCAAAGCCGTTACTTTCATCGCTAAGGGAGATTCCTGTTTGATAACTACGAAGCGGGAAAACAAGGTTTTGTGTTTGAAATTGTCCTCAAATAATCACTTTCCGAATACTGTTTTTATTTTTGGACGAATACTTTCGGTGTGGCTTTGCGTAGAACAAATGATAAAATTAAATGCATATAGTGTATTACAAAGCATCGGTTAAAATTCGAAATATAAAAAAGAAGCGGTTAACGGAATAAACCATCACTTCAATCGAGGTTTTTGAGTTATATTTAACTGTTTACATGTTTTGCAACGGAAACTAAAAGAATATGTAACTTAACTACGCAACTCCCGGCAGATTCACATGCGCCCAACTGTTACTTTTTACTACATTCCTTCTTAAAAGCTATTTTTCGAATTATTCGAAAAAATTTTCAATCTTGGAAGAGTCCAGATGGTTCTTGTAACAAATTCGCGCACAATTACTTTTTCCAGGAACGACTAAATTTAGCGCGCCAATTGCCAGTAACGCACGCAAGAAATTACAAAAATCTCAACTGAAAACTGTGCACATTAAATTACCTTCCTCGCTGTTTGCTTCGGTGGTCCCATTCGTCTGCGATGTCGTCTCACCGATAGAATCTTCTATGGAGAGCGCACGCCATGTAGTCTTCCGTTTCGTTCCTTTCTTTCCCATAAGGACCACGTGGGTGTAGGAATATGGTCAATTTTTAAAATCGAAACACACAATCTAAAAGAGAAGTCGGTCTGTTTGAGGAATTCTCGTTATTGTCTCTGGTGAATATATTTTTACGCAAATCAATTTCAAGTTAACAAAACTAAAATAAAAAAAAAAATGAAAGGATCACAAAAAAACGATCTGCCGATCTTCACTTTTTCTTCTTTCACTCGGGCAATGCTGTCCAGTCGCTCTCTCCCAGCAGTGAGGAGAAACTACCGTTCTTTTCTCTCCCTTAATTTCAAGTTTGAATACAAGCGCTCTTATTTGCCAGAAAGTACAAATGTTTTTCTACACAAAATTCTGCAACATCACCAAGTCAGTTTTCACACCTTCGCCTCATGCTTGTGCACAAAATCACTGGTTGGAATAAAGATAGGAAATTACGGGCATCGCCAGCGAGCGGCGACCGGTGACATCAATGTGGTTGTGCACGCACACACAAAAAATCCATCGGCTATTTTAATATCGGCTCACTTATGTATTGCATAACAAAAATTTTCACGTGTTTTGCAAAATTTCGAAAATGACACTCGAATGTCGATACGCTTTTGGTTAAAAAGCTCAAATTTTGAGTTTCGGTGGATCCTAAAATTAATCTAAACACGCTGAGGGACAATCGGCTTGCGTAAAAGTCGTTTGACAGAACCATATACTTGACAGGGGTTAGTAACCCTTTACAGACTTTTTCAGCAAATCCTACTAGATCTGCCGTCGCCTCGCTGCAGTCCAAGTGTTTTGCGGAACGTAGACACACTCCTGCTCCGTGGGATTTCGTCGGGCACCAGACAATCTTCTCAATTGTTATATAATCGATTTCGGCACATTTACTACACTACTTTTGACTGGGTCCTTTCTAAAGTGTTACATTCGCGGCAGGGTTCGAATTCGTCCTCGCCAAATCTGTTAATCCACTGCAGACACAATAAAAAAAATCCTTTTAGCAACAATTCTGCGATTTCACAACGTTAAGTAATCAAAATGTCACACCCGGCCACACCATTCATGCACCCTCAGGATCATAGTTGCATCGGAATTTTAAAGAACACAAGCAGTCCAAGGAACCGACGACAGCGAAAATAGTCACATAATATCGATTGGGGTCGACTACAGCACTTGTGGTACGATCCTTGTTCATTATCGCGAGAAGCACATCTTCGCACAGGTAGCTCAGGTAGCACAGCACACAGGAAGGTTCTAATTACCAATAAATGGAAAACGCAAGGTAAACACACTGCATACTCCTCCGGGGAGCAGCACTTCTAGTCTAGTCTACTGGAAAAATTCACACTTCACTCCAAGTGAACGTGGTCCACTCTTCTCGACTGCTTGAATTAATATATCCATTTCTTGGTGCTTAACCACCTGGGCACAACAAAAAATACGTCTTCACAATATATTAAACAACAGAATCCGTTAATTCACCGCTACTTCGCACAACAGTATTCGCTACCACGTTCACTCCCAAATTTCTTCGTTAGTTCGACTTCAGGGGGCTTTAAAATGCATAAAAACACCGAATTTCATCGATTTCTTAGGGGGAAACTATATAAAATTAGCAAATATTAACTTTTTACGGTCTGTTTTTACATAATACGCGTAACTCACGACTAGACAAGTACGAGAAAAAGATCGAAATGGCAACGGTGACCAGAAAAGAACAGCTGTCCTGCTGAGGCTGAGAAGCTGAGAACGAACGGAAACTTTTGTATTTCTCTCTCATCGGTTTTATTGCCTTGCCGCTGAGAGATTTCTTGGAATTTTTGTACATAACCTCTTTAGAGCCGGCTTTTCATATGTTTGCACTTTATTTACTGCCAACGTCTTAGCACTTGGCTTGTCTTCGCAACGCACCTGATGCGAAAAAAGCTTCCAATCGATTTCATTCGATTTTTATCTCAAGGAATTTAGCTTTTAAGCCGAATGGGGAAAAGAGAAATTTCTCGTAAAAGTTGCAGCAACATGTTGACCGACACGACATCCAATTGTAGTGGAGACTGGTGAGTCGTAGTATTGCCAGAATACATAACTTTGGAGTTTATTGAAAACTGCCTGGCCCGAAATTTTTATTATCGCTAGAAAACGAGGAAAACTGTTTATTGATTTTGTTAACTAATTGCTAACTTCAAAAAGTTGTTGTATCACAAAGAAGTTTTTTTTTTTCAAGTTATTTAAAGTATTAAAACTGAAAGTAAGGGCTTCGTATACAACGAACTTCTTTCAAATTTAAATTGTGGGCAATGCCACATTTTCGAGTTTTTACGCTAAATAACTACATTTGAGACTAATGCTTTTCTAAAAACACAATTTATTATATAAAATTTTCACAATTTTGAACTTGTCTTATTAATTTCACCATCTGAAAAGCTCACAAAGTGGGATTGCGTTTAGAGCCACCTATTCCTCAATATCAGAAATAAGTTTTGCGAAATAAAACTTTTATAGTAAAAGCATGGCGCAAGTATAATAAAAGCTAGAATAAATTACTGAAAAGTTCCCCCTGAAATCAGCTGATAAAATTACCTATGAGTGGAAACGGCAAAATGTCCTTAAATTTTCGATCTACGTAAAAATGGCAAACATAATATTCATGGATTAATTTGAATTCTATACTAATGCACGTCGCGTGGAAATCGTTAATGTACAAAGGATTTAAATAATACTTTGAAGTCTGTGGTGGAACTACACGTGCTCCAACTCCAATTCAAGTGACATTTATTAGAATCGTAATTCGGAATGTATACGTTACAAAAGGCATAGTGTTTATCTCTTTATGTTTCTAGTGAATTTCTTATTAGAATTTGGTTGGTCGTGTTCAATTTGGTGTCGAAGAGAATTCGTTGCGCGGTTTGTTTATTTATCCGTCGATGCACCGCATCCTTCTTTCGTGGGTATTCTCTTTTGGTTGACCTTGGGGTCACTTTTTCCACTTTTTATTTTCGCTCGGGGTAAAGGGCTGACTCCTATCTAAAGTACAGGGTAACCCTTGCTGAGGTACTTAACTTTTAAAAACTTAAATTAAATTTTTTTTACAACTTTCTTAACAGTTCTTCCAGTTACTGCAAACGCAATAAAAATAGATTTTTTCGAAAATTTGCTAAATTCAAATTTACTAGTTTAACAACTTTTTTTGCGTGACCTTTATGATTTTGCATTGATTCTTCATTACTTTGGTAAAATTCTTCTGTGATTTATTTTGTATAACATATTCGGTTATTTTTCTTTTAAAGGTACCTAAACAAGTTTCACTTTTTACCCAACTGTGCAAATAAAGGAAGGTAGTGTTTTTAGGATGTTTGCATATTTTGTTCCCTTCTACAGCTTTGCCGATTTTAAAAAGGAAGTATCATTGGAATTGCTTTGACGCCAGTCATTGTCTGCATTAAATTAAGAATAAAGCAATATGGCGGATTTTAAGCGCGATATTGTTAACTCGACAAAAATGTAGTATTGGATCCAATCGAGTGAGATGTTAAATTAAAAGTTTTAAAAGGCGAATCCGAAAACATTACCTTCAGATTGGTACTCTTTGCTTATGGCCCATATTCCATTCCGGGCAGAGGAAGTGTTGCTGGAAGAATTTAATTGGGCGAAAGAAGTATTTTAGACTAAAAAGAACCAATTACATTCGCTGCAAGAAGATTCTGGATGCAGAAATCTGGTAAAGTACACAATCCAGTTCTCTATCTGTCTGCTGCATCCGTTTTTGACGATAACTATCAAATCATGGTGGGCGAGGTCGAAGATGAGCCGATTGAGACAGGTATGTCGGACAACTAGTTTGAACTAGTGTGCCTTCACTTAATATGGGGCAGAGAAGAGTATTTCAAAATATATCTCAAAGGTTATTAGATGGGTCATCGAATCGTGATCCTTTTTTAGCCTCAGATGGTGCTACTTTAAAAATAGAAGGCTGAGTTCCCCCGGAAATAGGTAAAAGGTTTGCAGTGCACCCACTGGAGAAGCGGCCAGCCTCATTGGCGGGGACACAGAAGAAAGTTCATCTCTAGTGATGCAACGTGTACAAAAACTTAATGGATGTGGCTTGGAAAATAAGGTAACACTTTGTTGGGTTGGCTATGGAGTTGCAAGACCTAGAACCATATTCCTCCATTGGGGAATGCGTGGTGAGCGACCTAATCAAGAAATGGGTCATAAAAGAGCATCAAAATCGATTTTTTAAAGGTGTTATCTATAGGCTCGAGCTGATACATATGCACATTGCAACTTAGGGGAAGAGGAATTTTGGGGAAGAGAAGACTGGGAAATTTTAACCTGACAAATGTTGCAAGTAAGCCACAGGTTCTGGCAGGAAATTGTTACTGTGCAACAGCTGAGTAGTTTCGCAAGTACAATTGAAGAAAGAGTTTTGTTTACCTTAAAATTAACATATCATTTTATAAGTAATTCGTGTGGCCGCTATTTAAGTACTTATCTCAAGTCTGAATCCCTTTCGACGCTGTCTTCAGATTTACGATCAAAGATTTTCCTTGGAATGACCCTGGTCAGTTTCTTCGAAAACTTTAGACAAATGTCGTAGAGTTGTCAACATAGTATTCCTATATCAACTCTTAAATTTCAACATTAGCTGTTGAGAGTTCCAGCATTTAGTATCACAATTTGATAATTAACCATAGAAAACATGGCCCATTATACTGAACTGTAATGTCTCTAATTATATAATCAAGACTTGCCTCGAAAGAAGAAGAAAGGAAAGAGGACCATCTTGGGTAGGATTGAAGTTGAATTTAAAGTCAGCCCGATTTAGGAAATCTGTTATAAATCTATGCTGTCGTTAACGGGTCTGCTCTTTCTTGTAGAAAATATACCATATGCTTCAATATTATTCCAAAGTTTCCTGATTTGGTGCTAAAGAAAGGAGTTAAAATTAGATTTCTTAGAATGGAGGACTTCTCGATTGGCAGTTTTGCACAGAATGAATGCGAAAGCATTTCCACTTGGTACAGGCCGAATTTCGATTTAATATCATAGTGTGTTCATGTTAGTGAATGTATATAATTCCAATCAATTGAGGGGGCAATGACGAATAGTTCTAATACTGTTTCAATCACAGCACGATAAGAAGTGTGGTCATGTGGACTTTCTTGAGAAGAAAAAGTAATATAGATACAGAAAGTATGGTAATGTCTTGAAAAGCAGAGGACAGATATTTGAAATTAGGCTCATGTCATTTACCATGACCAAATCTAGGAAGAAATGCGTTTGATTAGAATTAGCACCAGACAAAGCATGTATGAAGGGTCTAGATTCAAAAGTTAAATACGCCCATCTAAGTAAGGTTTCAGATTTTTGGACTTTCATGAATTTTTTTCCAAGTAAGGCGTTAATATGTATTTTACTTTAGTTTTAAATCTACACCACTCACGTGCTAAGTAGATTCGGAAGTGGATTAGATTTTTGCCCTTTTTAAAATGATAATTTCTTTCTTGACTTGGCTCCCAGGGCAATTTTTGGGATATAATCATAAAAATAACTAAAAAACGGCTGGGAAATTATCAAAAGTGAAGTACTTGTTTCACACGATGGAATTTTTCCACTATTTACAAATGGAAATAGCCAATGAGCAGATAAGAGAGGATCACATCGTACAGGTTCTTACCTGACGGCACGGATGCGTTAGCAGTACCTTGATCACTTTAGAGTCACTACAATTAGCTAGATTTAATTAAAATAGCGGAAAGTCAAAGTAGCCACACATGATCAGAAATGAAAAAAATCTCGAAAAGTAAAGCAAAGGTGATCCAATTTCACTGAGTCGTTCCTTTTGATGTTCTGACTTCAATTGTACGGAAGGCAACCGATTTGCTTGAGTAATTTTTTTATGAATTCAGTCGCCCCTTAAGGTTATTAAACGGAACTCCTTTCTTGTAATGGTGATCCCGCCAAAATACCCAACAAGAAAGACCCTGGTTTCAACGGAGCTCCTCTCTATACTTATTACCGTTGACTACTACAATAATAAGCAGCTGGCTTTTCCCCTTCAGGTAATGCAAACGTTTCTTCCTGTACTCGTCTTTCTTCTTTTAAGAACAACTTCTTAAATGTAAGTTCCCTATGTACGCATGACGGTGCAAATGGGGGATTATAGAGTAAGAAGAACGGAATCAACTAGCTGAGCCCTGCCCTGAGCCGGGCTAGAGTTAGATACCTGTTTGAACGAGGGTTGAAAATGTTGCGCATGAGCTGTAGTTTCAGTTAGGGCTCGTTACGTTACACATGCATCGGTTCGGTTGTTAGGTTGCCCGTGTTTAAGATATTTTTACGTTTCGTTTATTTTGTTTTCAAATATTTTTGTGAATTATAGTTTGTTTTAATAATTTTATTAAAGTGTTGGACTTTCCGTTTTACTAAGAACAAAGTTGTAATGTCGTTTTCAAAAGCCAAACTCAAACGATTTAACGAAATCCCAGGTAAGATATTATCAGTGGAATAAATTTCTGTGGAAATTATGAAAAAATATTAAAACAAAATAAAATTTTGTAAAGAATATTTGGGAACCAAGAATTGTAGTGACTAACATACTATAGTACCTTCGAACTATAAAGCTAATGATACCTTCTCCAACAACGAAGGGTTCGTAGTAACCCCTTAGTGTGTTAGTTCTCCATAATTTATTTTTGATTTGTTTGAAATCACTTTCCCCTAAGGATTCATCAGATTGTTCACTTTGTAAATTTCCCAAGCTTTCGTTTTACTGCAAATCTTAGAATTTTATTGATTAATTTAAGTGCCAGTTATTGTTTTGTGTATACACCTCTTCAAATTGCTCACGTTTCCCGTGCGTTCCTCAACAATTATATGATTACTTACCACTCTCGTTAATCCCGCCTCCTAACAGACCCTATTCTGTGCGACGGTATGGTTTCACTAGTAATGTTTCACCCACATTGTTCTAGGTTTACAGTTCCGACGAGTTCCTTGTGTGTTCCAAGCTGAGCTTAAGTATTGCTTACTTAAGTACTATTTAAGTACATTTTCATTACTTAAGGCTTAAATAATTTTGAAATCCCCTATTTAGTACTTGAAATATAAGTAATTGCTTAAGACTTAGCTTCATACTTAAGTACTAAGATTTTTACTTAAGTATTTGTGAATCTACTAACAAGGAGAGGTTGTGACCTTGGCATCATCGATTTTGATGAAACTTCGCATACATGTAGTGGGCGTCGGGTATAGTATCCTCTTAAAGTAGTAAGACCCAACGTTCCAGGATAAGCAAGGATATGCGTTGCAAAAAGATTATATCCAGCTTATCTTCAGAATACAAAGTGCTCCTGGCAGCGATGTGGTGACGTGGTGGATAAGTATCTGGCTCTCACCAGCACATATTCCGTCAATTTCCCAACCTCATATGCATACTGGTTTACATTTAGAGGACACATCTTCGACGTAGTACACTGCAGGTAGATCATCAGCACCTTCTGCATTATTTTCAACAGTAAGGATGTAAGACTGATCGGCCCCGAAGAATCTCGCCCGGTTTAATCCCTTAACCCTGGTTTCGGTAGGAAGATTACCTTTGTTTCACTCTGCCTTTCCGGTAGCCTTGTCGCCAGACAGGTGATAAAAGTTCCCCGAAGCTACAGTGCAATGGTCTATTTACTCCACTATAGGGTGCGAAGCTGTCTATAGCTCGCTTGGATTAGTCCGCGATGCAGCAGAAAGGAGGAAGTCAGATTCTGGCCTAATCTCATGACCATGCGATTACGCATGGTCCAAGATCCCTCCGAGATATAGATTGCTGGAAAGTATGCCTCCATTTAAAATCCTGTTCGTCTCCTGCAATGTCCCCGCAATTTTCCCCGTCAGATCCCGAATAAATATAACTTTGAAGACCGGGTCTTTGGTGACCCGAAGTCTACTGTAGTACATATACTACTGAGACAGTCTTTATGTTCGAGCAGAAATCCCTCCACAACTCCCTTTTTCGTTATCGAAAGGTTCTTTTCAGCCCTCTTCTCCACGCCCGCAGTTCATCATTCCTCATGGCGTGGTTAAAGGCTCTCTTCACCTTGCTGCACCAGGGCTTGAAGAACCTTTAGTTCACCATTCCAGTATGGGATGGGGAGTCCTAATCGCCCACTTAAGTAAGAGGACATGCCTCTTGTAGTTACCTTCAGCTGCGACTCGGCACTTCTTAAGGTCTTAGGTGTTTTCCTCACTTTCCAGTGCAGCAACAAAAATCTGTAGGATGCTCCTAGATCTGAAAGGCCATCATACTTTGATGACAACATTTTGAAATCACTGCTTGAGAGTGGTCTAAGATTGAAGATATTGACGAAATATCACCAAAATATCGATTCTTCATGGTCGACGGTGTGTTTAAAATTCAGTGAAAAATTAAGAAAACAGAATGGAAATTTGGACCCCGCCAGAGGTTAATAAGAAGAAGAGAGAAGCAATTTCCAATTCTTTATTGACAAAGTATAGAAATGAACCTTTATCGCTTCATATTGTAACTGAAAATAAAGAAATGGATTATGCACGATAAACAATGCGAAAATCAGGATGACCTTCTCCAAACAAACCTCCATTCAAATTCCAAGCCAGCACTGATTTTAAAGAAGCTTTTATTGTGTGTTTGGTGAGACATCACAGTCAATATGTTGGCGGAGATGGGTACATGTTTCTTGGCTTCACGCTGAGAAGAGCGCCTTCTGGATTAGAAGGGAAGCTCATGTTATTATATTTATTGCAGAAAATTGGAGAAATTGAAAGAGAATTGAAACAAAAATGACGAAATTTAAAGTTTGAGATGTTATCTTTCATCACGATAACGTTAGGTCACATACAGCATCGATAATTCATGAAAAAATTCATAAATTAAACTGGGAAGTTTATAGTCATCCTCCTTATTTATGTAACCTATCACCTATGGACAGTCACCTCTTTAGGTCTCAATGTGAGTTGATCTTGTTATTTCGCTCATCAATGTAGCTTCGTAATTCACCAATTCATTACATTTGCATTCATTACATATCACCAGAAAAATCTATTCTTCTTTGGGTAGATTGAGGTTTTCAGCGAAGGTGTTGTCATATTCTATACGTTTGAAGCTGGCTAAGGCTCTAGTATTGCCACACTTCTTGCATGGTAGTTTAGTTTTTTCAAAGCTAGATTCCAGCTGCCAAAGGAAGCTGAATGTAGCCTTCAATGACTGCCTTCGCTTCGTCTATGCCTTACCTAGATTCTCCCATGTATCTCCTTTCATCAACTCATTTTTTAGTTGTTCCCTTGAGACGTATTTGACTTGCCGGCGACTTAAATTCTTGTACAACCTAATTCATAGGAATGAACCTAAGTACCTTTCTGATAGAATCCAATTTCTTAACTCCAGTCGACGTAGAAATCTTCTATTGCCCTACTTTCGCACGCGCAGTGGTGAGCGATCTTATTTTGTGCAAACGATTCGTCAATGGAATTTACTAGCAGACAGCCTTCAAAGGGCTGCTACCGTGGGGATATTCGGGGGGCTCCTCTACTCAATTCAGTTGACTCGCAGCATGTGATATTTTTTTTGTTTTCTGGTTTGGTTCTTTCGCGGGAGTGCGCTTCACTACTTCAATTTAACGTACACTATAATCTGCTTCATTTCTGTACATTACTTCTTTTTTTTATGATGATTTGGATTAGCGTAATTTTTATATAAATATTTGCTCTACTATAATGTTATGATTTTTGATTTTATTTTCTAAATTTTGTACTACTTTAAGATTTTGTAATCTTTTGTACGTGCCAGGAATTTAATTTGTGAGTCATTAATTCTTAAAATTGAAGGCCGAAAATTGGAAAAGCATATTTTTTCGTTATTAACATAAATAGGCTGCAGTGTGTGTGTGATCTTTCAACCGAATATAAAACC
>QYTT01089400.1:0-18522 GCA_006980735.1 Dasypogon diadema | reverse complement strand
CATAGTAAGTACACGAGTTGAGTGGAACACTATTACCTGCTTTGTTTAGTGGTAGTACACGTGCTGAGTGGAACCCATCGCGACCTGTAACATAGTGAGTACACGAGTTGAGTGGAAAACGAACCGTACATTCTGTAATATCTAACCCGTATAGTTTCTATAAAATTCAAATAAAGAATACGTTAATTATATCCGAAGCTGTTGTTATTGACTACACCCGAACTCCACTGATTGCTACACGAGGCATTTAAACGGACTTTTCTCTGACCAGCATCATACATATTGGCGCCCGAGCACCGAGCAACCACCGTTTCAGACTACGGGGAGAAGGCCGTTACAACAATATCTTTTAGATATTTTATAAAACTTTTTGATGGCATTATTAAACTTCCATATTTGGAATTTTTGCTTGTGCTTGGATAAGCTCTCAATCTAATTAATGTATCATCTGAATTTTCGCAATTATATTTATTAAGTGACTTTCTACCTACATATCCCGCAAAATATAGAACTATATTGCTTTGTAATGTAGGATGATATTCGAACACTTCTTCATAATTGTCTCCATCATCTTTTTCTTCACTTGTTCTGTTGCAACAAGCTTCAGGTTTCGGAATCTCTTTTCATTGGGAATTATCTCGTCAATAAAACTGTTAAAATCATTCAAATCCTCATCGTCTTCATTTTCTTCTATATGCAGTTCTTTAAAATCGTTTGGTTCTGTACCTAATAGATTTTCTGCGTCGGTAATTGCGTATCCAGTTGTCGATGAAGGAAGAAAGTGTTGAAAGGATACTTGTTCCGGACTAGTTCCGGACTAATCTCAAGGCCGAAGGATTTCGCTCATAGCTTCCCTTATTTCTATGCAACACCGAAATAAAATTGTCTAAAGGGTCTTGATTTATATGAGATGTAATGATATAGTCCTGAGAATCCTTAACACTTTTCCAAATAGCAATCACACCATTAATTGTTTGGATCATTCCGTCTAAACAATATATGTAGTCTTTTCATTTTGCCTAGGTGCACCCGATCCTTGAGCCACTTTTTAGATTCTTTTAAATTTTGTAAAACTTTCTGTCCGTAAACGAAATTACTTATAGGGTTGCGTTGAGGATTTTTGAAAAAATTTACAGCGCTATTTAAGTTATCAAATAAGTCATTTATTTTCCGAATTGATTCAGCTGTATATCGAGCTTTTTCAATTTCATTTTCATTGGAAATATTGAGAGCAATTCCTAATTCAATGCCCACAGATACATTATTGCCAAATATTTGGGTTGCAAGTTTTACACTTAGTTTATCGAAAGAATCCGGGGCGAGATGTTTATCAGTCAACTTAAAACACGCTTTTAATATGTTGTTCTTATCTTCAGCGTAAAGTTTCCTTAAAACACTCCATGAAATGTATTTGCTTTTTACCTGAATATCAGCTTTTAGTAAGCAATTTCTTATACTTTTAACTAAGTGTGGAGGATCAAATAACAAAACATTTTTTTTGTTTTATAGGACAATAGTAGGAGAGTCAGCAACACAACCAAACTTTCTGTAAAGACTTCGGTTTACAGCCCCTTCATCGCAACTTATTGCTACTACATTTAAAAGAGTTCTTATAGAATCTTCTATAATTAAAAGTAAATCATTGACTTTAACAGTGCCAATATATTAGGTTATTGTTTGTTTCCAATTCGTATTCAATCCTCATATCATTAATAATAAAGCCGAAGGTGTTATACAAAAGGAACGCCATTTCCATTTCCAAGGTCTGAAAAGCCGTATATGATGTCGTCGTTTGAATCATATTCTAATGCATTCTTTATTGACATTTCATCAAATAACAATATACATTTCTTATCTAGAGTTTTCATGTTAACACATTTTTCCTTTAATAATTCCAAAATGGTTGGGTTAATGCCAGGGAGAAAACTAATTAAACTATGCCACCGCATAATTATTGGTACATGTGGTATAATAAAGCCCATTTCCCTCATCTCTTTAAAACAAGAAGAAGACTTGTAATAAAGTCTTAAAAAAAACTTTCTTCTCCTCATCATTCCATTGTTGTCCTGATTGATGAAAAAATTAAGCCTTGATAAAAGTTTGGACATCAGCTGGTTTTTACTCCATTTCTTTTAAGTTATGCTCCTCAGGTTCCTAAACATCACTTTTCTTTTTTGCATAAGCCTTTATTATTTTATGTCTTTTAAGAACGATGCCAGCTTGATTTTCTACAATATGTAGTTTTTTTGTGAAGGCTCAGGAAACTGTGAAGGAGATGGGGTCCTTCTTTCTGGTATGGAAAGAATTGAATATTTTCGTCCAAACATTCTTACATTTTCTTGCCTATTAACGATTAAAGGTGGGGAAGGTGGTGCTGCAATCCCCTCTGTATCACTGATTGTGCTTTCATAAAAGTTAGTAATTGGAGCCTTTCGTTCTTTACATCTCGTATACGTTCTTTTAGTACCTTAGGTTTACAGAAAGTGTCAATACTGTAAACCGAGCACTGAAAAAAGTGGTTACAATAGGGAAGAGGAATAGCATTTCTCTTCAATATTTTCTTTGATCCACATACAATAATATCATCAATTCTGAAATGATTTTCTCAAATAAAGATGTGGTTTAATCGACCAAAACTTTCCCTGAATTGCTCTCCACCGCAATGCAGTATCCACATCTCTTTCCTTTTTCGTCAGGAAATTAAAAAAAGGATAACGCTCACGGTGATTCGGCTTCACGGTGAACAATTCATTTTTTTATTGACAGTTAAAAAGAGTGTACCGCACAAATATACAACTAACCACAATCTACTATTATTTCGAACTACTATGCGAAAAACAAACTACCATTAACTACAGTCTACTATTATTACTAACTACAATATACTACTAGTACCAAAAACAATATACTACTAGTGCTAACTACAAGCTATCACTACCAACCACAGTCTACTATCGTTATTAACTAACCACTACAATTTACTATTACTAACTATGAACTACTATACGAGAAACAAACTAAGTACTAAAAAAATTCCACAAAATACTACACGAGAAAATAACTGTTCTTCAAACAATATTACTTCTCTTAATTAAATGTTCTAAATTAAATAAACTGGCATAAGCCATATAATAAAACAGGCAAAGATAACAGTTTATTTTTTTTAATATTTTATTTTCAAATTCTACACAGTCACTTATTTCGAGGCCCTGGTCGGTCTGCCGTGGAGTTCGTGTGTTCGCCTGTAAATAGAGAAAAAGGTGGGTCTGAGTAAAAGAACAACTCAGTGAGCGGCGTGGCATAACACGCCCATACTCGGATTACAACTTTACAAGTGGGACAAACCAGCCCTTGAATCCTCGCATACTAAGATCGCAAGCGGGACTAACCAGCGCTTGGATTCTCCACTCGCTCATAGGGAAACATATCCACCCTATTATTGGACAAACCAATAAACTACAGGTCGGGACCAACCGCGATCCTGTCAATCCGGACAAACCGGCACCAATCGCAAACATTCTCAATCACACAACACACATACTCTTCTTAATCTAATCTAATTCATTACTCTACCAAAACATTCAAAACACCACCCACCTTATGCAACCTCACAAGATCACGAGATATATTTTAACTGAAATATACTTTTACACTTTTGACACCATTCATTTGAAACTCCACGATACAAGTGATTTATCAGGAATGTTTCCTTACACCTCGGTCGTGCGAAGTATGTCTAGACAGGTGCTTCAGTTTCTTTGCCTGTTGGTTTCCTTGAACGTACCAATTTAGGCTAAGGGTTGATTTATTACCCTTATAAGATCTTATTGGCGACCTGTTTTGACGAGACATGTTCGAGGAGGTCAGTTCTATGATCTTATTGGGCCGACAGTGATATTTTCATATGTCTGGCGCCCATTCTCCTACTTAGCCATAAATTCTTCTACTAGGCATTAGAAATTTCGTACTTACTTACTTAAACCTCACACATACATCCAATAAAAATTAATTAACGCTCAAGATCTTTTTCCGTCAAACAGAATGCAGTGCTTCCTAAAGAATAAAACAAGTCAATCAACAGCAAGCTGAAAGCAAAAATCCCCCGGGCACATTAATATCTTACATCACTCATACTCATGCCGCGTAGTGTAGGTTTCTGAAATTGACAAATTGACACAAATGAATGTGTGACGATAGGGAAAAACAAAAGCTCAAGCTCTGTTTTTTTTGCCTTGCTTCAGCTATTTTGACCCCTACCTCAATCTGATTTACAAATGTGTGGCGCATTCATGCTTTACAAAATTATCCATTTTATATAGCATATATGGAAATACATAGCAGTTTACACACAATGGTATAAGTATAAGCATGTGTATAGAACTTCTTTTGCAATTTGCCAAATGGCATCAATGCATGCGTGTTTAGCTAGGTATACGCTTATGCCTACTCTACAATGAACCAACCAACCACCCAACTTGCCGCGGCCACACCAAAATCCACTTTTCGCTGGCTCTTGCGTAAAGAAAGAAATAGGCGCCTTTGTGTGGGTTTGACCATGATTTCTTGTTAGTGTAGTTGTTAACACGTCAGCCAACCAAAACAGGGTCGAACAAAGAAAATTTATTACTAAAAATGAACTTTGTTCGTTTCCGGTTCATCGTGTTAGCCAGTTGTCAGGGACAACCGTCAAATATTTGTGTAAAAATTTAAATTAAAACACCGTCCCGAGTGAAATTGCTTTCGAACTGTCAAAAGTTGTTCCAACACATACATCGACATGTTTTATTTACGCGATGTATCGATAGAGTACTAAATCCTGACAACGGTTAGTTCATGGTTGGAAGGTTGGCTCATTGTAGAGTAGGCTTAGAAGCTTTTCGCAGGTTTTCCACGCACAATGCTTTCGCTATAAACATCTATACACAATAGCTGCGTTCTTTTGGCAGCAGAGTTCTCATACATTAACTGGGTTAAATCAACTTGGTTATTTAATCGAGTTAAAAAGCTTACTGGGTTATTTAAGTCTTCTATGGGAAAATAGATGGCGGTTATTGAAAGTTTTTGTGTTTAAAAGTTGATTTTGCTCATCATAGCAATTAAAATATGCACTCATGTGGGCAAAACTGACATTAAGATAAATTTCAAGTTAACAACGGTCTTTACTTATCTCGGGTTTGCTTAAAAAGAGGAAAAGAGAAGAAGAAGAATTAGCTTTAGTCATTGTCAATTTAAGCGTAACCATAATAGACTTAAAGGAATTCTAAAGAATGATAAGAAGGAGAACCTGAAACGTCAAGAATTCAAAGTAAAGAAGAAGTAAAATGGATTTTTTACCTCTTTTAACAGATTTGGAAAATTAAATCCTCTATAAACTTCTCTTCCTCCATAATTTCCACACAGCTTTTTCAAAACTTTTTCCAAAATCACAAAATGACAGCTGAAACTGATTTTGTTTAATTTCCCCAAACTTAGCTACGAAAATTTCCGTACCACAGACAAGTTAGCGAAAGTTAGCGAAAAGTGCAGCAAGTCGATTATGGTTGCACAAAGCCAAATCAGTGTTTTCGAAGCTCAAATTAAGGCGACTCGAGTCACCGTAATTCCATTCCACTCTGTTGCCCAAAAGAACACAGCTAATGATATAGCTCAAAAACGGTCTAAAAGTAAAAATAAGCTTCATTGAATCTAAGAAGCAAACCGAGTTTAATAAATAGATAGAATAAGCCAAAACGATACAGGGAGAGCCATCTAACATCGAAATTGAACACCGTGCATGCTTTCACTATAAACTTCTAAAGACAATATTATTATGATATGATTGTTTTTTGGAGTACTTCGAATCGATTTGTTAAGATACCGAAAGCTCGTTCTATTGTTTGCTCTGATCGACTTAAACGTCGATTAAATGCTCTCTTTACTTCATCAGATGTGGTGAAGGGATATGGAGTCAGCATGTTTTCCAACAATGGAAATGCGTTATCTGCGACAAATACGTGCGGCAACAGCCTGCCATTTCCAATAGATTTTCGGCCTGGAAGATATTTATCTGCTTGCCTAATTATATACATTAAGTCGGATCGTTGCAGGACACCGCCATCACTTATTCTCCCGTTGCACCCGACATCAATAAAAATAAATCTTGCATAGGCATCTGCAACAGCCAGTAACACGACACTATGAAATCCCTTATAATTGTAGTAGAGAGGAGCGTCTTTTTTAAATGGTGTGAAAGCTATGTGCTTTCCTTCTAAAGCATCAACACACAGTGGAAATTACCATTTCAAATTAAATCTGTCAGTACCTTTCGTCCACTCTTTATCAGTTGGGAACTAAAAAGTAAAAGAGATAGATAACCGATAAAATAATTTTAATTTTTCTGCTTAGTAATAATAAACTATGAACTGCCCTTAAACAGGAATATAAAACCATTTTTTATGGCCGCTTTAAGATAGGCCACACTGTAGTTGTATACTTCGTTCGCCCATGCAATGTTATCTTAAGGCGTTCATTAAAAGGACTTCATAGCTAATAGTTCATGGGTTATTCCAGAGATTTTGTTATTATGATTATATGATACATGTAACAAGTGACTCTTTTGTTACTTTGCAGAAAAAAAGACAGAAGCTGTCCGAGGAACTGCAAAAAGAAGCCACGCAAGCATTAAATATAGCAAAAAACTTGGTGCTACAGCAGGAACCCATTGGGAAAGAAGCTGAATTCTGCAGGTATCTCTGCTCCGAATTAAAAAAAATTACTTCGGAGGACACATTTGACGACCTTAAAATAGAAATACTTCAACTGGTCAGGAAAACTACTGTTGAGTCCTCAACTATTAAATTCCTGAAAAAGAGAATCCAAGTTATTCCTCCACCTCTGGCAAATATCACTTACTATTCTAGCCGCCTCTGCCCCAAAATTCTCCAAACAATGCGTATTTCGTGCCTCCTGCAGCCAAATCTTTTGTTGACATACGGGGTATAAATAGAGGCACCTCGTAGGCTAGAACTCAGACTCGATTTAGATTCGCATTGGAGCTGATCAAGAGGCGCTTGTATTGAAAGCGAATTTAAGCTGTTCTGAAGCTAAGTTATTCCTAATACACCAAATTGAAGTGTAAACCTCTTTCCTTTGCCAAATATTGGCCCGTAAGTGAAAGACTTGATTTCACTTCTCTTTCGCACTCGTTTTGGAGGCATTTTAATTTAAACTTTTTCCTAATCCCACGACCTATAAATAGTCCCAATCCTACTAGTCTCCTTTAGTCTTGCAGCAGACTCGTATTGCACTGAACTGAAGCACTGCTTAGAAGAGCTTCTTTAAAAAATCCTTGGAGAATTACTCCCTTCGGTTTTTTCAGTGCTCGAAGCTCTTCTAAATTAATATTTTACTGCACCGCGGTGAAGTGCTGCGCTGTATTGAAGCGCACTTCGAATTTTATTAATTAATGCGTTTACTAATAATAATTATTTTTTTCTTTTTTCACAGTTTGAATTTAAATTGGATTATTTGGATTTATTAAATTTTAGTTTCGCTTTTTATTTATTTAGTTTTTTTGAGTTGTTTTTATTTTGCTTTCTTGAATTAGTTTTGCTTGAATTATTATTTTTTTGCTTTGAATTATTTATTATTTACTGTTTGATTTGGATTTTTTTGGAGATGTTTTTATAAGTTTTGGATTTTCTTTTAATAAAATTAATAAAAAAAGTAAATTCTCTGTTTCAATTTGAATTGCGGCACCTGTTTCTCTTTTTTTCTGCTAAGCCACCAAGTGTGGACTTAACAACTATAAAAGAAAAAAGGAAATTTATTCAAAAAACACGGCACTGCAGAGACAATGGTTGCGAAAATAAGCCAAGTACATCTTCCACTCCATTAAATTTAAATATATCATCTGAGTCGCCAGTTGAAGCTTCGCGATTATTCTCGGAGTATAGGGATGTTTCAACATGTTCAACAACAATAGTGTTCCGTGAACAAGGAGCCTAAGGACATAGAACACTTCAAGATGAAAATCAGAATTAAAGAATATAAATGTAAAAGTTATTATGTAAACAAAAAATGATTCCATTCGCTAACCTACACTTTGACGATTTAAAAACATAACCTTTATAATGTTAGTTTTTTACTAGAAGGAATGTGGTGTTAAATTCGAGATAAAATTCGGAATTTACTCATAAAAAACCCATTCCTTATAATAAACAATAAAAACTTGTTTTTCGGAAATGAAATATTTTCCTTAAAAATCAAAGTAAACTGAGAAACAAAAAACTTGATGATTAAAAAACACGGAGAATTTGGAGTCATTCTTTGGTAAAGAATATCGTGACAAAATCGAAGTTGTTCACTATTAAAATAAATTATAATTCTAAAACAAATGCTTTTTATTATAAAGCAAATAGGAAAGTACACCGATTTCCAGCAACAATTGCATTCACCTTCACTGTCATCCATTAGTCCCTCCTCACCAGTAGATAACACTTCATTAAAAAATAAATCAAAACTTGAAATTTTAGATGGGAAAATCATAAAACCTACAAACAACCTTCAGGCGGAATAGCTTCTCTTATTATAGTATTTTGCTTTTGTATATCAGCTCTAATTGCTGATAATATTCTGTTGAAAAAAATTCATCCATCCTTAGAAAATTTTTATAGTCGGTTGTACCTGGTTGCAGTTCTCTCATTAAAATTTGCGTATTTCCACATTGTCTCCTATTTCTTCGCCCTTGTGTTATCCAACAAGGAGTTTTCGTACAGTTTCGTACGAGTCGGTCAGAGTTTTCTATGGTATCGAAGAAAAAGTGGAAAATTGTGGAGAAACCAGTGAATAGAAAGTTAAAAACTAATAAAATATAGTTTAAAAAAAACTAAAAAACACGCTTTTATCACGCACTAAAAATTAAAAAATAATTTAATTAAATAAACTTTTATTTGTTACGATATATGCATGTTACCCTTGCCAACAACTTCATTGTAGAGCAAACGCAAACATATATTTTTTTATTCAATACGTGACGGATGATAGTTGGTAGTTGTTAAAAAACTTATCACTTCTTTCATGTCCAATGACTAATTCAAAAAGTGTGGAGCGCTTTATCAAAATTAATTAAAAGTACACATAACCAAAAAGCGCTCCACGCTATTGTTTCCCAAGTTGCGAGTTGCATCAATAATTTAATCCTGGGCCTTGATGTGTTAACCCAATATTTGATTGATTGGCTTTGGCATTTAAACTCCCGAAAAGAGCCGGCTTTAAATTAAATTCTATACGAAGATTATGATCAAACATGGATAAATTATTTTTGATTATATTAAAATTTCGTACAAACAAGTATCCGTCAGCCCAAACAGGATATGCAGCAGGGTCTGTTTCAGACAGCGAACGAATTGTTTTGTATCTATTATCGCTTTCTATCATATTTGTGTTTAGCGTGTTTTTTGTTGAACTCGATGGTGAAAGAAGAGTCGCTCTAACGATATTAGTTAACACCATTGCACAACATTGCATTCCTGCAAAACCTGATGTAAATATTGCATTGTAAAACCTGCTAATCGGGACACTCTAAAATCGGGCCACCTGCCAATCGGACCGCGCGTTTGCTTGATGCTACGAAGCGCGTACGATTCTTGATGAAGCACTTACCGATGCATATGCAGAATTCTCCTGTTGAGGTTCGTCAATGGTTTCAATATTATTTTGTAGAGGCTCCTCATATAATCGTACTATATCTCGTTCATTGAATTGAACATTATTGCCTATAGTCGCATCTTTATATAGTGGGTTATTTGTAATCAACCATGATAATGCCTCGTTGACTCTTTGTCTACATATTGAGAATTCTCTGGTGACATTGAGATTCTCTAAATGTTCAGTTATGACGATAATACCTGCATTGTTAGATGGTCTTGGTAGCATATTTGGTAGTTTTTCTGTTACCTCGAATATATCCTGAGCAAAGAGTACAGCTTGGCCGCGAAAGGCATATTGACCGAACGTCCCACTCAATTTGATAATTTTAACGAAAGGAATTATTCGCGAGAGTACCCGTTGCTCAGCTTGAGATAAACCTGCAATGACATTTTGCACAAGTTGTGCAAAATTTCCTTACCTTCTTATTTCACAGTTCCATTGGAATGAAACATTTTGTTAAATCTCTTCAACAATGCTTATTTTCACTAAATTTTTACATTTACAATTACACCACTTTCACGATAAAATCTCAGTCCAATTTTAGTAATGAATTTGTTTTAAAATTATTTTTAAAAAATACCAAGTTCCTAGTGCTTAAAACTTTTTCGAACAAAACCTCTCGTCTTATTTTGTTTTTCAATTTTTTTACATTTTTCAATGTATACTTAAATTTCTCTTTGATAGTTTTGTTTCGAGTTTCAAAGTGTTTTTGACGCTACCGAAGCACCTTCGATTACTAGAGGAAAATTTGAACATTGTCTTTGAAAATTATTAACTCATTTCATTGTTCGATAATTCGATAGAATAAATCGAATATCTTATAGGTTTAGTACAAAAATTCGTCGCTAGAGGCGTTTTTATGTATTTTTGATCCGAGGAGGGTGGGAGTGATATCATTGGAAAGGGGATGATGAGTAGAGTAATCCTTCTTCATTGAATTTAGTTCCATGTTGTACCACGGCGGCGCTACAGTCGTTTGAATGTAAATTTCTGAAAACACTCTTTTTGCTCTAACTTTTTCAATTGTTTATGAATCTAGATGCAACTTGGTGTGATGATGGGTATTTTATATGCCAATCGGATGGTATAGAAAGAATTTCGAATTTTCGAATATTTTCGAAAATATTGAAGATTTTCCGAAAATGATGACTTTCATTTGATCGCTAATAACTTTTGAACGGCAAAGCGGAGAGGGGTGTGTGTTGGGGTGGGATGACACAACCTTACACCCTATGCGGCCCTGTAAGAAAAATGGGGGGCCCTCGCTGAAAATTTCGACATAGGGTGGTTCAAATATTTGAACCACCTAATCCAAATATAAGATTTTTCGTAAATTTCCTTATAACTTCGGTGTGTTTTCGTGTATTTCAATGAAAATGGGTCTGTGGGTGCGGAGTGGGGGTATCTATAAGAATTCATAATAAAAGTTTCGATCAAAGTTTAGATAATAAAAAGTTCTTCCAGTTTATATGAGCCCATAAAACAACAAGGATGCAAAACAATTAAGCTCCCTGGATAAATAGTAGTAGAACTTTTAAGCTCGTGCTTTCATAAGATAATAAGGGGAAGAAGAAAAGAAAATTTTAAAAGCAGAATGGCAATTGGGGTGAAGAGTGCGACTACATGCGAAAATGGAAAATTGCACTAACACAAGAACGTGCAAGTAATACTGCCAAAAATATACCACTACACTTGCGTTGGCTAAGTAGTTTTAAACGCATATTCTCGCACTGTCTAAGTGATTTGCATAAAATCATTTCCCACACATTTTTGGAGCCAAAGCTTGGCGTATAAAATGCTTCTCACACCACCATGATTGCGTAAATGTGGTTAAAAAACAACTAATACATTTGTCTTGCCTAAGTAATTTTGAACGCATATTCTCGCATTGCCTAAGTAATTGCGTAAAATAGTTTCGCACACATTTTTCGAACTGAAGTAAACCAAAACCTCCTACAATTACAAGGCGTGAAGTGAGAGTGACGTCAGCAGTCCACACAAGTAAAGCCTATTGTAGTAGTCTGACGTTTGTGAAGAGGTTATGTTCAATTAAGTGTAATTCAAGTAAACACGGCAAAATTTTTAATAAAATTGTTTTAAAATCAAGTATATCCGTCGTTTAATTTCGTTAAAAGTGAGTGAACGCGAAAGTGTAGACAATTTTGAGTTAAAAGTTAATGAAAACTTAATTAGTGACAAATATGTAGAGGTATATATAATTTTGGTAATTGAAGGCAAGTTTTTTGGCAGCTTCTTATAAATAAAAAGAGCTATCGTAAATTTTCCTCCTTTATTGCCTGAATTTCCTGCTCATATGACAATACGCAATCGTTGAATAACGCGTTTCAGTGGGAAAATAATAAAATTCAAAGGCGCCCAGATTTCCAGCCCATGAAGCTTGAAGGTATATTTAAACCGGAAAATGCAAACCAGCAAGCACCTCTTTTCGAAGAGTGTGCTATAAAAATGGAACAGGTAAGAAATACTTTTAGTGTTGGCGCTATTAAATTCTGTGTTTCATTAGAAAATAAATATTCAGTTTATTTGCCTGGATTTAGATGCCAGTAAAGTTATACGGGGTAGTGAAAGTGAACAATAAAAATGGGTCGGGTAAGAAACATTACAAGTGCCCGTTCCATTAAATAATGCTAATCGGAGCGAAATATTTAATGTAGGTAATTGGAGGCAAATTTATTGGCAGTTTTTTATAATTGAAGGGAACTCTCTTAAATTTTTCTCCTTTATTGCTTGCATTTCGAACTCCAAGATAGGTGGTTTAATTAGAGATTTCATTTAACACTTGTCAATTATTCGTTTTGTAAATATTTCAGTAGTGAAGTAGCAGAGAAGAAATTTACAAATGTCATCGCGTAAATACCAAATAACAAATGCTGCGAAAATAGCGGAGCTTTTAAAGAATTATGTTTATCTCTATCGCACGCCATGAAATCTTTTACCATGAATAGCCAACTAACGAACACGAATGCATTTTTTATAACAGTAAAGCACTCACTCCCATTGAGTTGTTCTACTTTCCCGAAGGGTTATTTATACTTTGATTACACCTTCCTGTCACTCTATTAGGTTTTCGCGCTACAATTAAAGAAGACCTTAAATGTTGTCCGGCAGAGCTAGTGTGTGGCCAAACACTAAGAATTCCAGATGAATTCTTCATTACAAATCATAGCAATTCCCCAGACCCGACAAATTTAGTCGACCAATTAAGAAACCATATGAGAAATACTTTGCTAACGAATTCTCGAGAGCAAAGAAGAGATTTTTACCATCGACTAAGTAATAACAGAAAGGCTGTTCAGCTCCTAAGGCAAACAGTGAACGCTTTTTCACGAATTTTTGCCTATCGATGCCTCGTCTGAGACCTTCCATCTTCCTCACTCTGCACTACAAGCAATAAATACCTCGCAATCTACAATTCTCACGCGAGGCACCGCTGGGCCAAAAATAGAGAAAAAGCATTCACGGTCTGCCTGAGGAGTTGACTAGTCTTTTTGTTATTGCTTGGTCGATATTCTAAATATCGATTGATAGATTAAAACCTGCATTCATTGATAAATCTAATGATACTCAAAAACCGTTAACAAGAAGTTCAACCTAAAACAAAGTATCATTTCAACTTTAAACAAAATTTTTCAAGATTTAATGGACTTCAATCCATTTGTAGACGCTCACGCTGAGGGGGGAGTTATGTAGCGATAGCTACAATATAATTTTAATAATTTTACTAATTTGCATTTTTAAATTTTGGAAATGACTCTTTCTCGAACTTTATAGTTCGAGATTATATATATATATACTATATGATTTATGACGTATAATATATATACTTTGGAAATTTCTCTACTTTACTTTACTCTTGCACACTCAATCAAGTATGCAAACTTTTCAATACACTTTGAAATTTGTACAAACGAAAACATAAGTATACTGGTTTTGTAAAAACAAAGAAGTAATAAAAAAGTTGAACAGGAAGAGTTTGTAATTTTAATGAGGGAGTTCTGTGTAGTAAGAAATGAATAGTTAATGTAATTAACATGTGTAACCTTTCAGTTATTTACATATCTTTTTTCAATCTATATATATATAACTTTTTGTAAATTCACTTACTTATAATCAGTTTTAATATTTACTCCTTGGCTTTCTTTCATTTAAAAATGTACAGTAAAGAATTATGATTCTTATGTACTGCCTTTTTACAATAAAAATTGAATTGAATTGAATTGAATTGAATTAAAGTGGAAATTTGTGACGAGTGTGTGTTTTAATAAATGAATGGTTATTGTTAATAACACTTTGTAAAACTAAAGGCTTGACGATTAAACACTTTAAATTTAGAAAGTTTGTAGGACAAACGGCGTAATTATAATCGTACGTGCAAATTTATATTTCGTCAGTCCCCCTCTTCTCGAGTACAATTCAAAGGCAAGAGAATTGATATTTTGAGAACTAGATGAAATATCAGTACGGTGTCCAATGGAAGGAGGCGACGAGCTCCGTACATTACTAAAATAAAATGTAATAGTTGACGGGCGAGGGGGTGTTCGAAAAACGCAACTGAAAGGTGAAAGGACTGATATCTCGGGAACTAGACAGAATATCGGTATGTGTTTGAACTTAAATGAAAGGAAGATGTATTCTCTACACGATAGTATAATAAAATGGGTGCGGACCAGAGTATAGAAAACGCAAGGTATGGTAAGCCCAAGTATGAGATCCGCCATTTTTTCTTACGTGACGTCACCGCGCAAAGTTTTCTATGCATTTTAAGGAAGTTTTGGTTATACTGGCATCGAGTTGTACACGAGTTGAAAGTAGATTGATGTGACAGTAAAACATAACCTGCAAACTACTTTTAAAATGGTTTTTGTTCTTTCCTGAACTTCCATAAATCCCTTTTGGCAATTTAAAATAAATATAATATGTAAACATCAAATAATTCGGGCGAAACAGCAAATAAAATCAGAATGAGAATTGTTTTTCAACTGTTTTTAGTGTCAATTTGACTACTGATCCCTCAATCCCCATTTAGGCTGTCATTTCAACTCGATCGCACTTGGGTGCTTGAGTCGTGTGGGTAGGAGAAAAGTTCTAGTGTTGTACTTTGGATTAAAATTGCAAAAATTTAGTAAAATTATATTAGATATTAGGCTATGGAAAATAGTGAAAAGAAATTAAAGAATTAATAATAATGAGTTTCCTTTCTAGCCCAGAAGGCGCACTTCTCAGCGAGAAGCCAAGAAATATTTACCCATCTCCGCGTAGGCGTTCACACACTTCAATGAAATCCGCTAAGATTGAGCTCCCCGAGTAAAAAGACAAACAAAGTTCATTAATAATGAGTTACACTTAAGATTAGGCTCCCCAAACAGCATGCAAGACATGTAATAGTCAGTATGGTGAGGCCATGCAGGACAAGTGCCCGTCAGTAAATGTTAACAAACAGATAGAACAGATGGAAAAAAGCAATGAAGAGTGCCAAATTATTTGACAAAGTTCTAGCCCAAAGCCGTCTTCTTACTTCAGACACATCATACCCCCACTTCACATAAAGTTTTCGCCAAGTAATTTTTTAGCCCAAAGTAGAAGAACAGACCTAATATAATAAGTCTGTTTAATGGCTTGCTCTATTTCAACCTGGAGCAAACTTTCTCACGAAATCATGTTCCACGAGAACTTCAGTTTCTACTATTTTCAAGGTGAAACAGATTGGAATGCAGTGCAGTGTTTGGACATTTCATTATTGCAGTTATTCATCGTGAAATTTCGTTGTCTTGAAGTAATTTTGTTAAATAAAATTGTAGTAAAGTCCCAAAAATGTAGGTCCTAAACTCTTACAATTTAAAATTCCTTTCCCATAAGCATTCCTTACCTTATTTCTCATATTCCCACATTTGCATTCCCACACTATTTTGTTTATCCAGCGCATTTCACAACTCATATTCTTATCTCTAAGCTCAATTTAATCCTATGTTTCCACATTACGCTCCCACATTATTTTATCTGTTATCTAATTTCTTCAACCTCATAACGGAACCTAACTCCTCTTTGAAATTCCTCAGAATATCAAATCCCAAAAAGCTGCTGCGCTGCTGGCTACCTGACCATGGGGTAAAAAAGCGTGTTAAGCTCAAGCGAAGCGCGTCTTGTTCCGTTTTCTGAGTTCGGTATTTTGTAATTTTGATTAAAGTATTTTGTGTTTAAAAAGGACTTGTTTCATTTAACAACACCCGTTCCACCACATAAAATTTTGGTGTCAGGTGTTTTCTAAAAAAAAGGTAATCGCGATTAATCAATAGATTTGTGAATCAAATGTGAAAATCACTACCTCGTGTGTGGAACAGTCAGTGTTGATTAATATACTAAAAATCAGCGAAATTACTGAATTTTGTGTTGTGTGCAAGTTGAGGACACAAAATCAACCAAATTTCGACGCTCAGGAAGACAGGAAGGCCCGCATTTGGAGTGCAGCGAATCAAAAAAATAGGAAGACGCAGGAATTTTTCGCCCTTTTGACATCCTTCATCATTTCTCTTCATTGGCATTGGCATCAATTTTTATTTAAGGAACCAACAATCGAGGCTGTTAGTAGAGTAGAATAGAGTAGACTTGGTAAGCTAATTTTCCCTTTATATTTTTTATAATAAAACTACCTTTTGCCCGCGACTTCGTCCGCGTGAAATAGTTACTTTTGGCAGCCATTTTTCTTTTTAGGATACTAATGTTGCAAATAATACAAATACAAACTAACTGCAAACTTTATTGTAAATATCTTATTTTAACACATTTTTATAAACTACGTTTTTTGTTTTTCCATCCTTCACAGGTTTTAAAAATCGATTATAGTTGCTATAAGCGAGTTTCATGTTTTCGTAACTTGACTTAAGCTGAATTTGGTTTCTGAAAGTCAATTTTAGTCGGGCAAGCTACGGAATAATTCATCCCCTCCACTTCGAATGCATTGCACTCCCCTACCCCTTGGCAATCGAACAAAAAAAGAATTTTGAAAATCGGACTATATTTGCCGGAGATATTCAATTTTGAATGTAAAAGCAATTCAAATTTTTGTAATTTTTTAAACAGCCTTGGTACATTTTGTGACGTCATATGTCCACATAATTGATCCTTTTTGCTTGCAGTAATTTTCTGCATTTCATACGTAATTTGTTGCAATAAATTGCATCGCAATTATGCTAACATGGGAGGAGTGGAAAAGACTTTAATCCTTAAATGCCCCCAATTTTCAGTACAAATTCATGTTTAGGACTGTATATTTCAGGACTGTATGAAGATAGACTACTATAACTATACATTTTTGAAAAGTACTCGTCGAGAGCAATCTTTTGATACCCAACTCGATCGAAAGTGACATCATGGAAAATCCATGATTTTTCCTAGACCTTCATTTTTCGCACCCCGGAGGTGACTCTTTTCACTAACTCCTTAATAACTCTGGAATGGATATCCCGATTTTGATTAAATAAATTGCAGTCTAAAGGTAAGGGATGAGACTTATTCTCCACCACAAAGAAGTTCGCAGAGTTTCATCCGGATCCGCCAGGTGGCAGTTTACCCCCTTTCTCCAATTCTATTCCTTTGAATTTCACCCCCTAAATATTAACGGATTTCAACCAAATTCGGTATTTATAACCCCCTCGTAACCCTCTATCTAAATTATATGCAAACAATCACCCCCGCCCAAATGTAGATGCGAAAATGGCACAACTAAAATTTTCTTTCAAAATTTCAGCCCAATTTTTCGCGATCTCGCAAAAATAAATGGTAGAGCGGCGAGGATGGTCTCAAAAAATCACAAAAAATTGGGAAAAGACAAAATTAAAGGAATTATGCAAATCGGTTAGTATTTAGCGGAGATATTCAATTTCAAATGTAAATTAAGTTCAATTTTTCCGACAGTTTTAGAACCTTTGTGCATTTGTGACGTTATATGTCTACATAATTGATATTTTTTGCTTGCAGTAATTTTCTGTGATTCATAAGTAATTAGATACAGGAAACCGCATCTCGATTATGCTCATATCTTCAGAGATATTAAAAATAATCTTCGCAGCTTCCATGAAATTTAGGGAAATTTCATGGAAAAAGTAATCACTTTGGTCGAAAATTACCATGGGGATTCTAGATATAAGAAATATTTGCCCCCTCCGCTCCTCCCCTCTGCTGCACTCCACATAAACTTAGTTTTTCACGGTACAGGTAAATTCAGATGACCGTAATTAACCGTTATGTTTCCGTTATGTTTGCAAATGCCACAATATTTTTACACATCCTTGCAGAATGAGTCATCCCGTCTCCAATGACACCCTACACCCCCCACCCTCCCCCCTCCGAAAAGTGGTAAAAATTAGAAGTGAACATTTTTCGAATATTTGAAACTTTTGTTCCAAAAATTTTCGAAAATCGTAACTTTTAGTACACAGGCTGGTAGATACCCCCACTCCGCACCCACACACCAATTTGCACTGAAATACACGATAACACACCGAAGTTATAAGGAAATTTACGAAAAATCTTACGACATTTTTGAACCACCCTATCTCGAAGTTTTCAGTGGTGACCCTATATTTCTCTTACAGCGCCGTATAGGGTGTGAGGTTGTCTCATCCCAGACCAACACACACCCCTCTCCGCTTTGTGGTTTTTCAAATTCAAATTCAAATTCAAATTAACTTTATTAATATACATTACATATGAGCTTATACTCCTTTACATGCAATGACTCTAAATGGAAAACTTAAGAAAAAAAATCACAGAGTGCTAGTGCATAACCCAAGAAGTGAAAGAAAATAAAACAAA
>QYTT01089398.1:0-18242 GCA_006980735.1 Dasypogon diadema | reverse complement strand
AAACACATTATTACTTATACGAGAGGAGAATTTAATGTAACTCGTAGGGACAAAATCAGTCTAGAGTAGGAAATTTGTAGATTAAAGACGCGTTTCCAATACAGCGTGGAGCTGCAGATTATTTTCTGTCTCCACGCTTCACTCGACAGAGTTGTATCTTTTATCTCTTTAAAAATTTCACTTTGGAGCTGGGAGCCAGCGCAAAAGTAGGTTCTAGTTCTACTCTCGCGCTGGAGATTTCGAAAACTTTCGTAATTTTAACTGCATCTATTGGATGTAAGATGGTGCAGCTGTAGAGTTAATTTGTTGGGGCAAAAAATTAGCAAAAATGATTAGTATTGCAAAGAAAATTCTACTGTTTTTTGTCTAATTTATTTAGACAACAAACAATTTTGGAGAATTTGTAATTATTTTAGCAATAATTTCTTCATTAAATTTGCTTTTTCGAAATAACTACACTAAGTTGCCAAGACTACATTTTCGAATTATTTTTAATGACAGTTTTGTTGTTTTCGTTTGAAGAATGTCGCTGCGAAATTAACAAATTACTCACCCAATACCATTGGTACTGTAATAATAGCTATGCATATTCCATATTATTGTCATTCAATTAAGAAAAAACAAGATATACGCAATTTTAAAACCAAAAGTCAAAAGTCCGTACGGCACTAATGACAGCCAAATAACAAGAAAATCATATGACTTCGAAACAGCCGATTCTTTCGAACAAACTCTACGGTGCAATTTGAAACAGGTACAACTCTGGCGTTGAACTCCACGCTGTATTGGAAACGCGTCTTAAAAGTTGTAGAGTAGTGCCAAAAATAAATTTTAGATGAAAAAGACCCATTCGAATTTTATTGAAAAGGTAATTTCTAGTTCGGCTCGAATACCGACAGCGCAATGTCTGGTGATATGACGGGTGGGGTAGAACATTAAATCCGAGCAGTTCTATAGTTTCCTTGACCGGCTTAGTAACATGTGACCGAGCGTTGTCAAAAATCACTTCGTTGTGTCTTTCAATTCTCGGTTCAGCTGCACTATTTGTGTTCAGTAACGATCCCCAATAACGGTACCAGGTTTTAACAGGTCATAATAGACCACACCCTTCGAATATGCGGCTTTACTGTTGATGTTGATGGTTAGTCAGACTTGCACTATGATTTTCTGCGCTTGGGGTTGTCGTAATTTATCCATTTTTCATTGGCAGTGATGATAGGATGCTAAAAAAAATACTTTTATACCGTTGAAGTAGCAATTCAAACGTGAAAAAGCGCCTTCAGACCACTTCGGTTGGCCACGGCATTCCTTGTCTGCCAAATCAAAATCTCCAATTTTTAATCATCTGCAGCAGTACTCATAAGTCGAAATCAATGGAGCATAATTCCCACAGGCTTCGGACAGCAAATGAAAACTTTCATCTGCCTATTTCTACAATAAATATACTGATTCTTAAAGCCTGATGACAGGGATCTCACATGACGTTGGCTTCAGTATGGGCCGGTGACCATTTTTCTATATATTTTTATTGATTGTTTTATATAATTCAAAGGAAATTAGACTGAAAACTGTTTTCGAAGTAATATATTACTAACAGAGGAGTTTCAAAATTGAACTCATAGAAACCTGTACTAACTTTGGTCATCAAGCATTATTGGAATTGTTCAGAATTAACAAATAAACCAGCTGTACTTACCTTCTTGATAAACTTTCACCCGGAGAAACTACACCTGGTGTTGGCTGAGCGTCATTTACTTGACAAGCCAAACGGATGAGGAAATTCAGAACCGTATCACAATGAATTTTATCTATTGGTCGACTCGCGCCTTCCATTTTTTGTGTCCCACTGGAGGTTCCTGTCGTAAATATCCAATATTTAAATAAATGAATGTAATTAACATTTTTACTAAATGCTACCTGGCACCGGCTGCTGTTGAGGTACATTATCACCTGTGGCGATTTTCTTACGTATTTCTGTGTCATCTTGGAAGGTACGTTTAATTGCACCAGAAGGACCAAGTTTAACTTCTCCGGAGGCATTCGGATCATCTTCCTCGTTTGACTCTTCCTTAATGCGTTGCAGTTCCCACTTTATTATCACTTCAGCAAGTTCTACTGCCAATTTCCTATAGTCTAGAGAAGATGTAGTAGGAAATCCCAATCGTTGCATATAACTAATCATATGTTGAACTAAATGATGACGAACAGGATAGTAGACCTATATTTAAGCACAACATCAAGAAGAATATTTACAACACTTCGCAAATAAACCTACTTTATAATGTCGAACAATAAGCTGTAGAATGTGAAACAACTGCTGCATGGAATGGCCTTCCTCGACGATAATTTTCTTAGTCCAGTGTGTTAGCATCGTGTAGCCATCATCCATACGTAAGGGCATCGCAGGAGTAAGTAATTCAAGAGCCTGGCGAACAACAGGTCTGGCCTCTAATGCGTGACCTTTCAATAAGGAATGGAAAACTTGCAAGACAATCTTTTTATGTATAGCGAGTCTAGCGATTATGTGTGACAATAGCAAATGTCCATGGTATCTAGCTGTAGGGTCAACACAATTTTTGCTAAGCAAACACGGCCAGGCAAATGTCATTAAACGTCTTAGTTTGTTGCCCTGTTTCTTATTGTTTGCATCACCATCATGGATATGCGGAGATGCTCGTTCCACCAAAAGGCATGCAAATTGGAGTAAAGCTATTCGGACTGCATCGTCATTTGCAAAAGGCTTTTCAGGATCAAATACCTATAATAGTCGATTTCAAAATACTCTCCAACATTACGAAATGCTCTAGTTTACCTTACTAATAAAAACTGAAACAATGTTGTTATCGTCCTCTTGATATGGAGCTGGTGGAGCCCCGATTAATTTATTGCCTTCACCTTTATCAAAGCTCACAGCAAAACACGGAATTAAGACTGATGTTAAAATCTGTGCACAAATAAATTATTAATTCAGAAATTTAAAATTTCGAATCAATTGCACACCTTTGCTTTTAAGTCCTCTGATAAATCTGGATTGTTAAAATTTTCAACAAAGTGGAAGAAGGCTTTGCGTTTCCAATCCACTGTGTAACTTTGAGCCACTGTATTTTGAAGAAAATCACGTAGAAAATGGAAATCAGGGATAAAATGTAAGCAAAGTGCTCTAAGCAGTTGGAAAAGCAAGTCAATGTCGTTCGTGTTGTGTGAAAAGTAAAAAAGTAAAATTTTCCCAATCAAATGCCATAAATCACAGACGACATTATTTTCGCAAGTCTGTAATTAAATTTGTTGTACTTAAATATTATTTTTAATAAATTATTATTTACTTTATATAAATCTTTCTGCCACACGAGTTTCAGTGCGTTTACAATATCTGTTTGAGTTGCAAGCCACTGGTCATCCAATTCCATGAGAGTGTGCACAATCAGAACAGCTTGACGTTGTGCTTCATAACGTTGTTGTTCATTTACAAATTGAGACATTTGTTGCGAACTGTTTGTTAGTAAATATTTATCAAATATTTGATGTAGTAAAATATTATTCAGTTGACTTACTTGCAATGTATCAACTGAACGAGGCGAGCAGCTTTGTTATGTTGCATAACCGTACGGAAAGGTAAACCATCCTTATGTTTCAATAGATATATCATAAATCTAAAAGAGAGAGTGAAATTCTTGAAAAATACTAGTTAAACTCCAAAATTATGCTTGTATAATAGACAAACTGCCACAAAGTTGAACAATGGAGTTAAGATTAAGTTAAAATTTCAACCGCATATTTGTGAACAGAAGGTTGAAAGATCGAGTTCAAACAAAGTCGAAATTACAGTTTAGAAGGGCTAAAAATGAAGGCGCTTTATGTAATTTCTATTAAAAATGTAAATAATTGCGAAGCCGTAGCAGCTAAAAATTGCCAGTCCAAAAAAAAATTTGATAAAATTTATCACATATCAACTCAACTGGATTGCTCAACCTGCCAGCAAAGCGTAGTCGAATGGAGTCAACCCGATTTTAACTTAAACTACGTTTAAATGAAATTCAACTCTGATTCAAAGCAGATTCAACTCTGCATGCATATGTGATCATTTTTACAAAAATAACTCTGTAATCTCAAGGCAGAAGGCATCATTAAAAAATATCATTTATTTATAAATCCAATAAAAAATCAGTATTATATAGTATTACTGAATAAAGCTTGACAATTTTTACATCTGTAGCAGTTATTCACTTTTGTCTTAACACTACTGAACTATTTTTTTTTTAACTCTTGAATATGTTGGAAAAAAAAGTTAATCATTTAAACCAATCGGACATAGTGTATTTCAGTACTGCGACAAAAGTGTGGAGCCATTATAAGTATTCTTAGTTTATGACTAAAACTTTTTTCTTAAATAAGCTAAAATTATTATTTTTTAAATATGCCTCATAGGAGAACTCTGCCGGCTAAGGAAATAGGCGCGATAAAGGCATAATAGAAGTTTGACAATTGCACGGAAAATAAGTAAGCAAAAGTAAGGAACAGGAAAGCATCCAAACTCTCTCCACGTTATAAAAGGAAAATAATTCCCACGGCGTCCAACAGCACCAAATCCCTGGCACAAATTCGGAATGGATGTCAACTAAATGTGTCGAGAAAAACAATTCGACGGGTTATTAAAAAATGCCCGAACATTGTGCGGTCTGAAATATTAACAGCACCGCTTCTTACGCCTTTTCACAAAGAAAAGCGGTTAGAATTTGCGAAGTTCAACATGAACCGGCAATGGAACTAACTAGTGGGTCCCCATTATTAAAAAAACAACTGCAATGTGACTTCAACTACTATGCCATAAAATAAAAAATATTAATTATCATTTCATAATAATCCCTTCAAAACTTGGAATGCATGCGCTATAAAATTGTATCCTAAATTCTCAATGGAAAAACAAATAAAAAGTTAACAATACTTGCACACCGCTATCATGTGAATTTCTTACCTGTTCCATTGTGCATTTATAATGTTTGTATCATTCAAGAAAAGATTTATAGTTTCATTTGGATAACGTAGCAGAAACTTAAACAAGGGCTCCCGGTACGGACAAGAAGGCTCTATCTGAAAGTTTCATGCAAATTTCCGGATTAGTTATATATTTAAAACCGAGTAAGAAACAATACTTTAAAACTTTGATAATTACCAGCAAGCTTTTTTCCGCTTGTAAAACTAGTTGACAAAGACTCTCGATAAACTTCGAGCTGGCTGCAGGAATTTGATGAAATATTCCAATTAAAGTTGTAATTTTTTGCTCAAAGTCCCCCGTTTTTGCTACAGCCAAGAAATTGGCACTTTGAACTTGTTTGTGAGATTCTTTTGATATTTCTAGCATCTTTTGAATATGTTCGAGTAGTTGTTCACATAACTTTTCATTAAACATTGACGGAAATAGTTGTGTCAAATATGATAGACGTTTCGCACCGTTCAATGTAACGTTCCTATAATCGCCCAGAGTAAGTAAAAGTGGACGCACTTCCTTGAGTATCTAAAATTTCATTATGTCGATTGAAATCAACTCATACATCAATTCAATACTACTTACAATCTCTTTGTCAATCTTAAAACCGGAAAAGAACTTTTGCATGCATTCAATCGCTGCTTCTTGTAATTCTGGATTATTTTTTTCAAGTACTTTAAATAAAATTGACCGGATTTTCTCGCGATATGTTTCGTCTGTAATATAATGGCAGGCTGCAAGTGCTCTAAGAGCGCTTTTCCTAAGAGGAACTAAATTGCTAACATTTTTATAACAGTCTAATTTAGCGAGAGTTGCGTCTTCCGCGTCACTTAAAGTTATTAATTCGTGGAAGAATAATTTGTGATTGTTGTTATCCAAATCTGTAGATTGTAATTTACATTTTACATTGCATTATTTCTAAAAGAAAAGGGCACCACACTTACCAATTGTAAATAGTCGTGGCTCCAATGTTGTACAAAATGTGTTTCCGTCCATTAGTCCAATTTGAGCACTTGCTGGCTGATGTCGTAACAAGTGTGTTTTCGGTGGGATAATATTAACTAACACCTCTCGGTGTGGATTCATAACTTCTGTAACAGTTTTCCCTTGCAATTCAGCAATTAGTCTTAGCGAGGACATTGCTTGCTCTCGAACTAAAGTATTTGGGCTTGTCACCTGTCGAACTAGTTCATGAATGACTTCATACATGGCTTTGTTTTGTGTCTGAATCAACTCTTCGTTTTTACAGTCTTTATCCAAGGGTACCATACAAATTCGCAGCATTTTTTCTAAATAGGTTTTAGCCATATCTATAGCTCCACTAGACACTTCACCTGCTAAGTCCATAATTACAAACATAAATGCTTTTAAAAATAAGAATAAATGCTGATAAAGCCATCTCATTGCCATGTGTTGATAGAGACATTTTAAGGCTTTGCAGCCACCCATTTTTGCATACCAGGGCCTTTCATAGCATAGAGCAGCCATTCTTTCTGCCAAATATTGCATTAAAGGCAAGCGACAGGCTCGCTCTTTATTACCCATTATATTTGTCGCAGTCTCTAATATTAGCCCGATACACAATTGGCCAGGTTTACACAATTCTTTCTCTTCATGTCCCATGCAAACCGCTAATGCATCTACTAAAACCAAAGGATCAAGTCCATTGTTCATACTGTAATGCTTGTACGGAAACGGTCCAGCCTGTTGCGCTATAGCAACCATTGTATAATGACGTACAACTGCTACCATCACTGGGAAAACCGACTCTCGTAACTCCTTAGTTGCTGCGGCAACTAACATTCCAGTTAACGCAGTTTGATGTGTCTGCCTTGCTTGCACTTCTGGAGATTTATATTGAGCAGTACCAATATTCCCCTCCACAAAACTTGGATGCATAAACAGCTTATGTAGTGTATGCTTGTCATCGTCCAAGCTGATAGAAGCAGCTAAAGTGAACAATATAACTCATTCCAAATTAGACTGCCTATAAAGAAAAACTCACCCAGAAAACATCTAATAACTTCCCAGCTCTGCCGACGATAAAATGGATCGGTAGTATTCGAATTGAGAGCATTAAAAGCAGTTTCAATAACCTGAGAACGTAACAATACATTTTCTAGAAATCTTATAGCTGTGATGAGCACAAATATTTACCTTGTCAACTGGAAAGTCAATTGGCTTCCTGTGATCTTGAAAATATGCAATAATCGCAGGAGGAGGCGTATCTTTGTCATTGTATTCCAGCCGTTGGGGTTCGATCATCATTTTTCTATTCCCACCCCCGAATTTTCCTAGTACTCTAAATGCCACAATTGCGGCACTGTCTTGATTTCTCAAGGTGCGCCATAACGCTTGCATAAGATCTGCTCGGACCGGTTGAATATGGTCATACAAGAAATCTGGTTGTAAGTTATCCACGCAGAGCTCAAGTGTACGAAGCCCCTACAACACAAAGTGGAATTCTTTAACTTCTTTTAAACTGACTAGCGTGATCTAATTTTTTCATCTTTTGTAACTTTGCTCACGTACCTGACTAATCAATGTCTGAGATCCATTCAACGCAGAAACTAACGGATCCATGAGCATAGGCAAATAGGGAAGTAACGACGATAATCGTACGGGAACAGTGAGGCACAATTCAACGAACAAATCCTTCATATGTTGCTTGTGAAAACCGCTTTGTAACCTGTTCAAACCTTCCAGTAAGTTCGGAAGTAAAGGAAGAAATTCTTGATAGAGCAAGTCATGACTGCCACCACCGATTGATCTGAATAGAGCTCTGAGTAACAAGAAATAATTGTATGGCTCCTTGGCTGTCATAGCTAGTTCCATGGATCTGTTGACAATATTATGAAGATGTGGGCGCAGCATATGCTCATTTTCGGAAGGAAAAAGACTAACACTTCCGAAAACCAATTTAAAAAGTCTCAAATATAAATTTGACCTTTCCAGATTAGATCCCATTTCTTCCATACGATCCAAGAGGTACTCAACGAGCACCGTCGCAAACAAAGGAGATGATGTTGGATTAGCCAGAAAAGAATTAGCGACAACTTGTAGCGCAGTATTTTTATATATCCGCTCAACCATAAAATCTATAGTCGTTGCAAAAATTTCTTGGAAATTTTGACTTGTCATCATTAAAAACTAAAAATATTATCAAGTTGTGTTATTTTGTTATTATTCCTGACATCTGGTTACTTACTATTCCGCTAAAGTGCTCTAAGACCTCTTTTTCCTCCTTAGTTCGCACATTTTGCCCAGGTAGCTTAAGAAGTTGAGCAGCATTGAGACCTATATTCGGGATATTTATGGTGTAAATATCCAAGGCTTCAAGAGCATAATAAACGAGATCAATATAAATGAGAAGTTCTTGTGGTTGGAAAAACTTCGATTGCTGTGGTGATACATTTTTAGTGATAATAGGCTGAAAATATTAGGAGTATAGAAAATGCAATTCGCAACTTTATATTTTTCAATTACTTGCGAGCTCATGCAACCCCATGTTATGGTCTTTACACCACCCACAAGGGTTTTTACCAAATTCCTATACTCAGCCACATTAAGATTATTTGGTGGGGGAAATCCAATGCTACTGAGTTTGGACGCCTGTTCAGAAGTAGGTACATCTTGCTAAAAATTATAATAAACACAAATTTTTGAAATAAAGCTTTTAAATAAAGTTATACATTGCGATTCATTTTTATTATTATATGTTCACTTAGGTGTTTCTAATAAATGAAATCGAGCACATGTTTGGCTTAAGAATTTTCTCGTTGCAAAGGACTCAAAAAGTATCACAAAAAAGCTAAATCTTCAGGTCTAAGGTCCAAGGTGTAGCTACCCAAAGACCAGGGCCGACCAGGTCTCACAGCCAACTATGAACGTAGCGTCCTGCTCGTGATGCTTATGCTATCACTAAACCTGGCGGACATAGAGGAAACCTATACTGAGATCTGCTAGGAAACAATTAAACTCCTTTTGGGGACACATTTCCCTGGCTTTTCAACCCCAGAGTCGAAATGGTAAAAAAACGACTACAGGGCATTAAACCATACCATAAGCCCCATGAGAAAAAAGTTTTTAGCTCCAAAAAAGTCAAGTGGACCACTAACACCTTCAAAACTTAATAATCTCCGGGGGGAGATGGCATTTTCCCAGCCTTACTACAGCAGGACATGGACGAGTTGCTTCCATCTCTAATCAAAATCTTAATTTGGAAACACGTCAGGGTAGGTCAGGTCAGGTCAGGGTCAGGATAGTCTTTATACCCAAGGTAGGGAAAAGAGTTGGTACCCTAGCCAAATCTTTTCCCTACCTTGAAAGTTTTGGTCTTGCACCTGCATAGAGAGATACTTTAACATGCAAAGCAATTTGCTTATTAAGCGGGCAAGTCAACAGAAACAGTCATTCACGCACTGATGCAGGAGATCGGGAAGGCACTTGCAGATATAGATGAAGCCTTTGAAGCCAATACATTCAAAATGAAAATGTGTTACCGGAGCATTTAATTGGGCAGTCTAATTACGTACGTCACATCCAACCCTATGGAATTAAATCACTAATGACTTCATATCGCCACTTGTTTAGGGGAATATGAATATTTAACGAGTTACTAAAATGTGAAATTAATTTTGGAATTTTTAAGGGGAATATTGTATCTAATATAAAAGAGAGGCCTTAGTCGTACGTTTTTTGTTAACAACTATTGAAGATTTTCATTCTGGTTTTGAAATAATAAAATGAACTGAATTTAATTGAATTGAGTCTTGAATGTATTAACATTTCAAAAAATATATATATTTTAAAATCTTACCAGAGATACGCTTTCTTTATTGCTATCAGTACTAGGAGTAGCTTGTCCTGTTCCCCCAGACTGTTGATCTGTTTTTAACGATTTCCTACAAAATTATTATAAATAATAATTATTAATAATAGAAATAATATCTAGTCTGCCATACCATTTTTGCATTATTAACGGTAATTGAATTTTAGCAATTGTTTGAAATTTTAGAGTAAACACCTTCAGCAACTTGATTAAAAGTTCTCTTGCTCTCACAGGTTCCGTTTCACTTCGCTGTCTTATACAATCAACGAGATTTAATAAAAGCTTACAAGACATCGTCTATAAACCAAAGCCATATCTCATTCCACCATCCACGACCAAAAACACGGAAATACCAACCTGAATGCTTGTGGCCAAAGTCTCGTCATGCACATTTTTCGCGAACATATTAGCAGCTTTTTCCAAAACATCTAAATTCAAATTTGTTCGCAAATGATGAGCTAAATCCGCTAGTGTTGAATAAGCCAATGGTCTTATGGAATCCAATGTTACACCTTTCCCTATTAATAGTTCTTCATCGAAAAGCTTATCAATAGATGGAATAAATTCTACAAAGCTTTGCAATTAGAAAAACAAAAGTACATTTACACAATGCATTTTACTAATTCTTAATTCTGTTGCAAAAATATGCCTCGCAGCAACAAGAAGTTCTTTCCTCAAATTTGCGGCTTCCTTTGGACACAGTTGCATTAAGCTTAACACACCCTTTACTACTGACGGGGCGTGACTAACCACGGCGTCCTAACGAATATAAATTTACAATTCAACAAAAGTAATCATACGATTAGTTAAATTACCCACCTGAAATATGCGAACAATATACGCTAAAAACGACAGCGTTTTGATTTGTGCTCCCATAAAATCAACAAATATCTCCTTATTGAAATAAGATGAAGTTCTAAGCAACAAAAAAGAAAACAATTAAATAAAGAAAAATATATCATTTCGAAAAAATACCTTTGAACTGCTGAAGGTTGCAACTGAATAGTACTCATTATGAGTGGCACAAATTCTGCTACTTCCTGATGGACTGAACTTTTATAAATCTGATATATCAGCACGACAATAATGGGAAGCTCTTGAAATACTCTTAAAGACAGAACCCCTTTTGGTAGTAAATTATACTAGAAAAATTATAATGTAAAAATATTCAATTAAGAAAAAATACATTTAATTCACTGCTTGAGTCACGGTTCCATTTTCCGTAGTCTTCTCAACATGAATTGTTTTTATTGTATATGTCTCCAATAAAATTTGTTCAAAGTCCAACTCTTTCAGGTCTTTCACCCGGATCGGAGGACTTGGCTCAAAAATTTTTGGTAAATGTTTTGGCAAATCATTATAGATTTCTTTGACAAACGCGAGAAAATGTTGGATCTGAAAGAAAGAATTAATTCTTCTGTTATATTGAAATATATTTGACTTTTATAAAAGAGAGGATTACACTTTCCCATAATACTTCAATCAATGTTAAAATTAAAATTAAGATTTACTGCCATTGTTCATGGAAATTTGCTTAAAAATGAAACTATTGCTTGCTCTGTGCTCTACACATTTGACAATACTAGGTATCAATTTTCCAAAGCTCTAAACATATAATACTGTTTATTGTGTATAAATTCACGCCTTTCTAACATAAACTAACTGCACTAATGCCTATATGAAGCCACGATAGGTTTTCCTCCAGAAGTAACGAATACAGGTACCCCGTCGTAAGCGTGTTTTGCGGAATATTGGTATATTTTACAAAATAGGGATATGAGCACTGGGACCATGAGTTTAGAAGCCTTAAGATTGATCTGCTTGTCCTAAAGAGCAAGGGCATGGGTTCCTGTTGATACTGAACTGATGTGTTTGAAGCAAAGTGTTACATAATGTGTCAATAAAGTAAAAAAGTATATTGGATCTGCCATTTTGCATTTAAGAAATCCTACTCTGAATTCGCAATCAGCGGTCTTGCATATTTTCATAACAATCGCAAAAAACTTTTGAATAAAATTGGCATTTCCGACTTTAATAAATAAAACTTTTATATGGCAGCATATTTGAAGGGGTTCAGTTTCTGCCAGGATATCTAGGTTTTAGTAAAGTACTTATGTGCCGAATTTTATCAAATTCAAAAAAATATTCAAATATGGTTTTTTTCATTTAATTTATTTTTCAAGCAATTCTACCCTCTTTTGAGTTGCTCTGGTAGCTCCGCTGCTTTCAGAAGAGGCAGTTTGACCTGCATACAGATGTTTTGACCACAGACGCCGACGAATATCTACTGTTTTACTTTTTCTAAATCTAAAGGAAAATTTATTTTACAAATCTATAGGCGAAGCACGCCGCCCTCGCTGTCGAACGCTCTTATACTTGCGCGAACTTTCCCTCTTCTCTGAGCCATAATCTCTAGAAAGCTTAGAATTTAACTTTAACAAAAAGAAAGAGAAAATCAGGAAATTTAAAGTTACAAACCAGGTTTCCTCTCAAAGTAGCAATAAAAAAGCGTAAGATAAATGACCCTCAAGTCCCAACATAAATAAAAAAAAAATATTATTTTTATTATCAGCTAAATCGATATCTTCTTAAGAAATTTAGGACCATAGTTGCAATAAGAACAAATGTATCCCAGTAAATCTCAAATCAATTTTATAAGATTTGTTTTAAAAAAATTTTGTTGTTTTCTTTAAAACAAACATGCAAACATCCAGGGAGAAATGCACCGATGTAACCGGGTACGTAAAAACCCCCTTCTGCGACGGTTTAATGATGTGCGCTGCATGGCATTAACAAGTTCGCTGCCGGCTCCGCCCATGGGCGGAGTTCTGGTGGCGTCGGTAGTGCCGGCTCCGTCCATGGGCGTCATATCCTTTTTATACTTTACCTATTTAAACAATCAATGAAGAGCCTCAAGACTTATTTAAATAACCAAAACCCGAACTATAAAGATGAAAATCCCTCACACCCCACTCCTCAAGAGCCGGCAGCAAACTTGTTAACTGGTGAAGGTATACTCAAAATCACAAACTCTGTAAAGGCATATCCGTAGAGGCGGCTAAGACGCTACGGGACTACGTATCCAATGACGATGATATCTATTAACAAAAGCATGAAATTGTACTAATTAGAGAGCACAACATTTTATCATATTTCTCGTACTAGGAGCCCCTTTCTCGATATTTAATTTGTCCTAGAGGTCAACACATCAAACATACATTCAAATGTCAAAGTAACTTTTTTGTAAAAAGTTCTGAGTGAATTCTACTGATATTGAAACATACGTACGCAACTCATATACCTAACGAAAAGAGTAACGAAAAATTAACTTTATGCTTTTCTGAATTTCACTCTTTGCTCTGCACTGAATGCGCTATTTAGTTTAATCTACTAATAGTGCTACCATCGTTCGATCTTTGCACTTACCTCTGGATTATAAGCGGGCCGAAACTGCTTGTGAAGCTCGATTATTACCCGCAGACATACCAGAACATTTTCTTCATTGTCTGTTCGGAGCAGCTTTAGCATTAAAGATATTATCGGTTTAACATAAGGTCGCATAATTTCTGAAACCGGGGTCCGATGGATCATTTCCAGTATAAGTTTCCGTACCTGAAAAGAGTAACAGTAAATTCTGTTCACAAGCTTTAAGGAATTTTTTACATACGTGCTGGGTTGTGTTCTCTGATATAAACTGTGGTTCACCCTCTTGCAAAATTTTCATAAATATTTTCATTGAATGTTCTAGGAAAGACGGAAACGCCGAACTTTGCACTATTACTTCAAAATGTTCACTGAGTTCCTGAGCGGCTTTTAACTTGATCTCGTCTTTGGCTACAGGATCACCCAGCATCGTCACGTAGCTTCTGAATGTGTTTAGTTGTGTAACATCCATTTGGGACGAGCCCAAACTTGCGTTAGGCACGTATGCGACAGACATTGCAGTTTTTTTTTTGTAGGGATAGGGACTGATGAAATTGTTAGGCAAAAACAAACATTTCAAGGTTATGTCCTGTTGCAATCATAACGCGAAGCCCTACTTCGCACAAACTTCGCATTTTCAACGCGAATTTTCGCGGTAGCACCTTACTTTCTACGTTCACTATAAATTGAACTTTAGATTTTCTAAAAATGCACAAAAACAATTTTAAAAACACAAATTGCAAGGTGTAACTCTCGCCTGAGTGAAGGCAATGGCGTCCTACCTACAAAAGTGACAGCTGTTTTGCAAATGTCAATTTAATGTCTAACGGGTTTAAATTCGAATGGAATTTAAATTTTAAGTGTTTCTCTCCAACATATGATAAAATTTATATCTTTTAAAAGTGATTTTGTTGAAAAATATTCTTTTTATATTTTTCGACGAGTCCACATACGTTCCACATTTATCTCTCTTCAGCAGTGTAAGATAAATAGAGACAAAACATAAACAAAAGCACGTGTTGTTCCAATTCTGAGTGCTGCCAAATAGTACAAAATAAGAAAAATAAGTGGCTCGATATATCCAGTGTCCAAATCGTAATTAGACCAAATAAGAAAAAATCAGTTGCCTTTGAACAGTACAAACAGACTTTAGTGAACTCAACGCTTCTTAAAACGTTATGTTTCTATGTTCTACGTTCGATAATAGCAGATAAAGTTTGGAATTCTGAAATACAAATCCAAAAAACGTTTTGTAGTAATACATTTATTAGAAAAAGAAATTGAAGCTGTTTCGAATTAATTGTAGGTCATATATCTAGGAGTAGCACTGAACTTGGCGTAACTCTTAATGACTTTGTTAACGGCTTCCAAAAAGTCCTTTTCTGTTGCTACCTTACGTCTTGCTCGGATAGCAAACATTCCGGCCTCAGTACAAACAGAGCTAAAACAGGCGCATGTGTTATTATGGAGTAAGTCACCAGAAAAACCAAATCATTTACCGTATCTCAGCCCCGGTGGAATTGGGACATAGTCGAGCAAGTAATTCAAATCGAATATCCCGTTCAACTGACATCGAACGGGCGTGAATCTTAAATATATGTGTTCGACCTTCAAGGTCTGGTAAACCGAATTCGACTTTCCTATCCAAACGACCAGGACGCATTAGTGCAGGATCAAGTGTATCGGGACGATTAGTCGCCATTAGTACCTTTGTGGAAAGAAATCTGAAATTGATGCTTTTCAATACCGAACACCTCTTACCTTGATATTTCCTCTCGGATCAAATCCGTCAAGCTGATTAATCAACTCCAACATAGTCCTTTGCACTTCATTGTCTCCTCCAGCGCCATCATCAAACCGAGCTCCACCAATAGCATCGATTTCATCGAAAAATATTAAGCAAGCTTTCTTCGATCGGGCCATCTCAAATAACTCCCTAACCATACGTGCACCTTCTCCGACATATTTCTAGGAATTTTCTCGTGAATATACTAGAAAAAGGAGGATAAACAGACGAAAATTTTACCTGGACCAATTCAGATCCAATCACACGAATGAAACAAGCATCAGTCCTGTTGGCAACGGCTCGAGCACACAAAGTTTTACCAGTACCAGGAGGTCCGAAAAGAAGTACACCTTTTGGTGGTTCGATGCCCAAATTAACAAATTTCTCTGGCTATAAGAATACCCATAAAAAATAACAATAAAATGATCAATTAGTGAAATTTAATTGGAATTATTTTCCATTCTGATCGAACAAATGTAAGGATTTGTTTTATACAGGGTGTCTGGTAGTTAATTGATATGCCCTTGTGAGGAGGAGTTATAATGGTTTTACTGGGTGAAAGGACATAAAATTTCTGGATGCAATTTTGAGGGGGATGAAGTGATTTTTTGTTGTTGATCAGAACACTTCAAGGAATCAATTGGTATGCCGCATATTCGGTTAATTACCGGACAAGCTGTATTTGCAAAATAAAAGTTAAGCAATCCTATCAAAATTAAAATATCGCATTTGGTAATAAAGAATATATCTTACATGGAGTAATGGCGTCTCAACAACTTCTCGCAACTTTTCTATTTGCTCCTTGCATCCTCCCACGTCGCTGTAAGTCACATCAGGTTTATCCTCGACTTGCATCATTGTGACAGTAGGATCAATTTTTGGAGGTAAAGGGATGTGAATTTGATACTTATTACGGTCAACGCTAAAATAAATAAAAAAGTGGAACTACTACAGAAATTTGTATGAATTAGTGCCCTGCTTACAAAAACAATTCCATAAAAAGTAAAGTAACAGCAAATGGGGAAAATGGGATATTTCGTCTGCGGCAACTACTTATGATAACTAGTTTAATCAGAATTGTCTGTCGACATCTGCACAACTACCAGCCACAATTTTTAAAAAACTTTGACTAACTTTTGCCAACAAAATAATTGCAACTTTATCATATCGACTTACCCAACCCTCATTCCCTCTTCGATATCAGTCGGCGCTACAGAATCAGCCAAATCTACTACGAACTTTGCAAATTGCTTAACATTTATGATGTATTTGGGATCATCTGAATCGGCGTTTATAATTTTCGTGCACCGGGCTACTTGCAATGGTTGTTCATTTTGAAGGGTTTGCTTATCCGCAGCAAGATCCCATAATGCGGGAGGCGCTAGCCCAGTATCACTCTCTTTAATACCGGTCAATTCATTGACTTGCTTTATGGCCTTTTGTATGTCATCCTCGATAGTTTTAATCGCCTTGTGGTACTGACTTTGGCCCTAAAAAATTTAATTTTAGAAGAACAAATAAACCGAGAGAACGTCGCAACTTACATAAGTTTTCAATAATTCTATGTCTCCTTCGTCCAGAGCTATATACAAAAAGAACGAAATATATCAGATGGACAATTCACAAAGTTACAAAGGCAATATTACCCTTTATTTCTTTCTCCTCTTTTTCCTCGTGCTTCACACGGCGCATATCATCTCCCAAGTGATCCGGCATTTTTACACTTTCTGTAGATTTTCCTCAGGGAAAAATTAATGCTCACTCTTTATTTCCTTTAAAATATTAAGAAATTCGCACGCCAGAACCACGATTACAAGCAATTTCCCAAGCAGTGTGAAGTTTTCTCCAAGTAAGCAAAACGTCAACAAGGCAGAAGATAGCACTGCCATGTGAAAAGCTTCAGGTATAGTTCTTAAACTAGAAAGATAAAAACAACACCCCGAAATTTTACGCCTTGCACAGATTTTTAAAAATATCTCTGTAAAATCAAAGTTGTGCTCCTCCTATTGGTTTATTTATAATGTGAAATTTATAAATGAATTATTTACATTGTTATTAGTGTTGTAATAATTTATAATAATTCCTGTTATACTGGACCTACGGTATAGAAAATACAAGTTATGCTTGGCCCGAGCACTACTTCCGCCATTTTTTGCCGAAGAGCGTCACTGCGCCAAGAATTTTTGATTATATTGTTGAAAAATTCTTAAATTAGTCATGAGTAAATATGCTAAATATGCAACGGAACGTTATTGCAAAGAAATAAATGAAAACTATGCTTAACTATTTATTTAATTAATAGATTACTTCAAATTTCCACACAATTTTGCCGAGGTGACGTCACGGTCAAATGTCATTTTTTCCCCCGAGCACACCGGGGTATACCATGATACTGGACAACAGTGAGATTTTTTACTTTTAATTAATTAAGTTATTAATTGAATATCACTGCAATTGACTAATAATTCTGTTATAATTGCTAGTTTTCCACAAACACCTGTTTTGAACACTAATAAGGCTCATATTACATTTCCTACAAACATTCAAACGTGATAAATGGGAAATTGATACTATGTAAGTGGGTTGGCAGCACCAGTTTGACGCAACTCATTTTGTATGGAGGATTTCCCGCCGTATTGTGACCCCTTGTCATACACTCACTCAGGTGCCGTCGCTCGTCGTCAACTGTTGTGTTGCATTTCCATCTTTTTCGTTCGTAAATCGTTCATCGTTCCGCTGCCGTACGGGTACGAGTTGTACGGACACAACTGGTGTTGTGTGCACATTTTACTCTTGCTCTCAGTCTCAGTCCGCGAGTCGTTTAAGTGTGGAATAAATCGAACTTTCTTGCAGCCATTTTAGCAAGGAACTTTCTTGGTAAAAGTCTATTTCTTAAGGTGGCAATTAACTGGACTACCTGTCTGGATAATTTATTCAAATAAAGTGCTGTTAGATACTTCTATAGTGCAAAAATCACAAACAACTTTACGAATTGTGGCAGTCGGAGTCGGTTTGTGCGGCAAATGTGGGTCGTGCGCATCGTTGTATTTCGCAGTAGAATTCCAAATTGTGTTTTTGTAAATTAAATTACTTAATAAAGTGTGCAATTGGGTATAAATAATCAGAAGTCAGAAGATTGTGCTCCAGGTTGTAGATTTTGTGTTGGAAAAGTTGGGAAGTGCAGAGGTGTGAGTACGGATAGACGTTTAATACAAAGC
>QYTT01089397.1:43491-55996 GCA_006980735.1 Dasypogon diadema | reverse complement strand
TTAAAAGAGATCACAGATCCTTTTTAAATTTTAAATAGCGATCACCTAATACAGAGTTGTTCGTTAAAAAAAAGTCTGTTGTGAGTGTTTATAGACTTCGGTAACTTCTAGCAGTTACGATTTGATTAATTTGTGTTCTATCGGAGTAAAACTTCTTGTCTTTTGAATTGAGAAATTTAGAAAGTTTCCTTTCGATATCATCTTTGTTTGTGAATTGTTTGTTTCCCCTAGAAAATGACTTCCAGCTCCGGAACAAATAATGTCTGCGGAATATATTGGATGAGGCATAATTTCCCAGTTGAACTCCTTCAATTGCTCTTTGCTCATTCTGGCACAATGCGTCCGAACGTTATCATGGTGAAAGAAAACTTTTGTAAGAAGAAGGAAAGGCTATCGCAAGGTCTTTTATTGGATAAGGGAAGCACCTGAAGGATGTACTTAATTTTACTTTTACACACTGCCGCACTTACCTCTCCGTACTTCTAATATTCGCCTTATGATGATGATTATATTTATAACAAGGTAGTCAAAGGTGACATCTTTCAAATTTTTACTTACCTTAACACGATCCCTTTTGGACGTTTCCCCTTCTCCCCCCCCCCACCTGAATCGTATCTACCGCATAAAAAAAGATCCGATCGTATTCTATTGTAATGGCACTGAATTTTTTTTAAAGAACTTGATAACTCTTCTAAGCCCACCATCAATGTGCCAACAACGAAAGCATAGCATTTCATTTCTTCGTTTTCATAATAATTTCGAATGTCAAAAGAAATTTATGCATGAGTTGCCTGCAGTCTTAAAGTTGGAATGCAGATAAATTGCAAAATTCACGCCAACCAACATCTTAAAGTCGCCTGTTTTTTTTTTTTTGCTTCCACTTCTTTCCGTAGAGACTCATGTCTTCGCCGTAGTAATATTAACGGTTTGTTGACAGCAAAATCTTTGTCTGATGCGAAGATTACTTCGTGGGTACCGTCATACTATTATATTATTATTGGGACTGAAATCATCAGCAATTTTTTGCTGCCGCAGATGAGCCAAGAGTGCTCTTCTTCTTCTTCTTCCTCCAACTCCTTCAGTTTTTATTTGTGGATCGCGTGTCTGTTTGGAACTGGCTGCGCTGTCTGTTCAATTTGGGGTTGATAAGACACGAATTATACCCGACTTGGGAATAGGCGGAAGTATTATGGTGCAGTATTGTGGCAAAGATAGCAGTTACTTACTCATTAGAGCGAGTTTTTGTCTTTCTTTTTTTTTCTTTTGTTCACTGTTTTTAGAGGTTCCCATCGTTAGGATGCCTGCCTCAAAAGTTGGAAACCATAAAGCTGTTGTGCTCCTAATTAATTTATGTTCTCTCCATCTCCGGAAGATGGAGTGATCTTATAATGGGAATTACCCTGTGATTGATGTTTAATGTCAAACATATGATGGATTACCGAAGCGGAAGGAGTGTGCGAAAGAAAATACGATCACTAACGTCGATTGAAGTCCATAGATAAACATAAACTGTCAGGAGCATATCGTGTACAAAAAGAGAGGGTATATGAACTATCTAAAAAGTATCTCTGAGCAATGAGCTCATGAGTTATGAGTGCAATTAAAATGGAATTATTTAATGTGAGTGGGAAAAAGCTATTTGAAAATTAAGCCATTAATTCAAGTTATAAGTGAATTATGCACATATTTATTGATATTGCATTCCGCAGAAATGTAGGGGGTTATTATTCTGATGGAATTTACTTTTTATTAAGCGTCTCATTAAATACATTTTATTACAATCGCTAATCGCGGAAAATATTTATTAAATGCAATTCATGAAAAAAAAACATTGAAGTGGTGGAGAAGTGTATTTGTTTCTGTTCTTCTTTTAAACCGAAAAAATTCGGCAAAATCTACCAATTTTCACGAATCTGGAAATGGAAATGAAATCCTCAAGACTCCTTCCACGCTACCTTTTACAGAAAGTATTCTGTTACGTATTCCGCCTTCCACCAAAAAGAAAAAAAAACAAAAATAGTGGGAATTTTTAATTTTGGGATTTTGATAAGTTGGGATTTTTGAAATTGAGATATCGGACCCAAGCCAAAAGCAACACTAAAAAATTCAAATAGAATTTTTTTGCGTAAAATAAAAATAAAAATTAATAAATGGGGATCACCTGTGACCGCCATGGCATCCAACGTATTAAAGGAGACCTGAATTCAAAATACCACGTCAGAAAAATTGCAAGAAAAAGTTGTAATCACTTTAGGATGAGCCCTTCGCTATTGATATTTTTTTATGTAAAGTGTAAAATATGATAAAACATAAAGCCAAGAAAGATAATGGCCATAAAAACAACCTACTCTACAACTAGTTAGACGGAAGATAAAAGGAGAGTCATTGAGTACGTATTTCCTACTGCTTAAACAAACCAAACCTTTTAAAAAATATCCACCTGGCCTTCATAAAAAATCCCAGAAGGTGCTATTCCATCGAACCTACACATTTTAAATTTACCAGCCCATTTTCATAGTACATCTCGAGGCTATTAAACTATCATCACAAAAGGACATAAAATTAAAGTGGAAATGAAACAAGACCGTCTTCTGAACACCTGACAAAGAAATCATTTTGCAAAGGAAAGAAAATGAATGAGGGGTGGAATTTCGAGTAACCTAAACGTCAACGTTTTTATTGTTTGATTTTTTTCTCCTTCTGGCGAACAGGTAAAAGGTATAAAAGGAAACGACCCATTTTTGTTTTTTTTTGTACGAAAGTAAGCAAGAGATTCCACATCAGGTAAAAGGACGAAAATCAGTTTTTTGTTAAAAAACAAAAATGGTTCTTTGAACCTTTTGGCTCTAAGGGTTTGTAGTCTGCACTTCTAACAAATGAGGAGATAAAAATTTTAAGTAGCTGGTGGACGCCTCTTACTGGGAATTTTGTAAAGAGACTGGAGTACTTGAAATGTGAACTCTGGGTAAATGGAAAATTACAACGAATTGTTGCAACTGCTTTGAGTTTCCTATAAAAGAATTATCAGCTTTGTGAAATAAGTATTGCAAATAGTATTCCACTAATAGGCCAGGAATAATATTGTAGCCTTTTAAGCGCTCTTAACTTTCTGGTACTTGTGTAAATCGTACGTAAAGTGAAAATTGATAATGGGAAAACGAAGGCCTCATACTTGGCAACAAATTTGCAACAACTAAAAAGCTCAATGGGAGCATTTCAACCTCAATGCAAATGAAATGCAAAAAAAAACTATAGTCCACGTTCCCACGGTGTGAATTTGTCAAAATCAAAATTGCGTTGTGCCATTGACCAAATTTGGTAGCCGAAAATCTCATGTTGTGTACCACACGGAATGGAGTCATCCTTCACTGGTTTAGTTATTCATTCAAATACGGTGAGAAATTGATGAAATTGTAATTCTCTTTTCGTACGACGCGAAAAACGTTAAAAGCAGTTTGATATTAACCGACACGGTTTAGCCCATTCGTCTTATGCTGTGGACGGATCATGGGCACAACGTCTATTTCATTTCTTCGCGTTTTTGTTTTTTTGTTTGTTCGTGAATTCCAAACATTTCACTTTGGTGGTTTTTACGAAATATTCACATGTCACGCATCAGTAGGCAACCAGTGGTGAGTAAAGTAAATGGCGAGTGAATGGTCGACAATCTTTATGTCATGAATAAATAGTGGTTTGGGTGTGACTACTTAGATTTCCCATCAAAACATGGAGATAAGAAATCCTGTCCTGATGGTTTCAAAGAGAAATTCGTCATAACTACGAGGGATATAAAAATTTTTATAGGTGTTACGTGATGTGAGGGTAGGTCCACTTGGATTGAAATCAAGGTCGACAGATGTTCTTGCTCCTGGGAAGTGAGTAACTAAGGATTTAAAGTGGTGGAAAAGAAAAAAGTTGGATTTAAAATTTTTCTAGTACTTTTGTTAGGAGTTATAGCTGTATTAGGTGATTCCCCTTTGGTGGTTAGAAAGTGCTGTTTTATTTCGTTCTCCTCTCAATCTCCCAATTTTTTATTTTATACAATTTAGAGAATAATCCCTAGAAATAAGAGACGAAGAAATCTAAACCACTACTAGTAAAATGGTCAAGGATTCAAATTAAGAATAAAGAATTGAGAGTCTTTGAATTCTCAGTAAGAAACCGAGTTATTGATGAATACGGTATTGAACAATTTCATCGAAGAATAATAGAAGTCGTTAGCATCAGTGAAATGGTAATGTAAAGGGTAAGGTAATAGATACTGTTAATGATAGCGTAATGCAGTGGGTATTGTATCAGAGATATGTATATTTTCGTGTTTATATATGTTTCTCAATTCTGATGTAATATCGAGACGAGTGTGTCCGACTTCAAATCTATACCATCGAAGTTATCAGTTTGCATAACAAAAAAAAAAAAAAATACAAAGGTATGGAGTACTCATCACTACTACATGCACATACCTAGTTAAGACATCTCTGGTTACTTTTATGAGATATGGTATTGCTATTTTTGTGTCGTTTAGATAGTTGTATTTTTAGTTGTGTGCTCTCTTATATAACTATATATGTATATATAGTTTTTCGAAGGTCGCTATAACCCGTGAAGCTCAGGAAGATCTCTCTCTTCATTTGGTTTATTTCTTTCTTTCCTTATGTGACCTGCAAACTATCTTTTTATGATAAAAATGTCTGTAGTATTTTATAATAAAACATTTTAGATGCTTTCTACAAAATGCAGTTTTCTATTTTTTATGAGTTCGAACTCATAAAAAATATTCTGTAATGAGATTATGTATTGTAGCTCTAAACGTATTCCTAGAAGCGGAATATTCTATCTTTCCTGGTATACATGGAATCCTTTTACATTTGAAAAGCAGATAAATAAAATGTAATAGAACTCTTTGAAAGAATTCAAAGAAAACTTTTTGCAAGAACTTTCCATTCAATGTATCTATTCTGATGCTCTCACTGCTGTTGAATAGATATCTAAAATGAAATTTGTAAGGTGGGTCAAAACTGTGGAATTACAGAAAATTTCTTTTACATCAGAATATGGAAATTCTGAATATTCCATAGAATTTTAAATATATGAGTAAATCACGTAGAGTTGAAAAGTTTCCAGCGTTGTATCGCTTTTTTTCCTAGTTCATTAGTTTCATAGAAATCTATCCATTTGTAAGCGAGGGTAGAGGAGAGCCAATTTTTATAATGTATGGAATTAAATACTGAACTAGGATAAAATTCTTAAGGCCCCAGACATACAGACTGCCTTGATGGTCATTAAGCCAGGAGGCGATTAAGAAAATATCTAATTTCCTTTAGCGACTGAATAGATATAATTTATCAAACTCAAATACTGTCAGTTTATTCCCTCAGATTTTCTATAAATTTGAGAGCTGAAGCGATTTTTTCTTAATTGACATTTTCCTTAATGGTCTGGCCATTAAGTCAAACCCAGTTTATTGGGACTCTTCCGTTTCGCACTCAACCGTGAAAAAAATGAGTAAAACAATCCCATTAAGGAAGGAAGTTCATTGAAGACGAACAAAGGGCATACGGAAACCCGCTATTGAGGAAAACTTCAATATATTGGAAGAAGAACAACACAACCGAAAAAGAAAAATAAGGTCTATCTAAAACCATAGTACATTGTGGATTTTATATAAGACCATCTCGGCATGAATAAATTCAGCGAAAAATGGGGACCAAAATTTCGTGCGACACTTGAGAAGAAAGGAACAATGAAGGAAATATTTTTACGAAGGCCAAGAAAAAAAAATTAAATTCATGGTTGCTTGGTGTGAAATTGTGATTCTTTATCATGATCTTCTATTAAAAAGAAAATTAATGAGACGGCTTAATTCGACACTGTTTCAGCAGAAGGTTATGACTACAAAATTTTGGGATTCTGGTAATTGATTTCAAAGGACAGAATACCACCGATACATTCTTGTACATAGTCTTAAAGTAGTACTTTTTAGTATTAATCACTTTTCAAAAGCTATATTAATTTTATGTAAAAATAAAACCTCACAAACCAAACCTCCTTCTGTTCAATGTATAAGCTTACTTCTTTGCTCTGTGCAGAGTGGGGTGTAACATTGACTAATGATTTTCTCAAAGTTAAAAACTAATTTTTCAATTCGGATTTATTTTAAGGCCTCTTTAGACTTTATCTCAAATTTCCCACCCTAGTAACTTGGGTTTTTTTCTGTAGATTTTTTTAAAGGCAAGGTTTCGTCCCAGATAGGGTAGCAGAACAATTTATTTCACCTCTTACATGACAGCATATATCCGCTGTCACCAACCACGCTCGTTCATTTGTTTCAGCAACTTGTGAAAAAAAACGAGACAATGTCAGCTTTAACTGTTGGACAAATGGACCTTTCTTGTCAGTAGAATTAGCACTTGCCGAAATCTGATTTACAAGACACAATGTAATTCGATTGTTTCGCTCAGGAAGTTTAGAAACCCTCAAGAAAAGTTCACATTATTGCAAACTGCCAACCTGTACTTTAATTGGTGGGAATAAAATCGCAACCTGGTCCCGAACTGCTGGGAAACATTTCTTATAGAGCGTAAATGTTGAAATCTTGACGGACCACTCATGGACACAGTGCAATCGTAAAAAATTCATGGCGTTCGTTAAGAGATAAACATTCAGTTCTGATTTTTTAAAAGAAATATTACTTTTTGGTTCATCTGATGGAAATTTTTGTTTACTCAACACAAAATTTTTTTTTGCATCATTCAGTTCCGGAATTATACACAAAGAGGAAAAAAATCCCATCATCAGGCTCTGTGGAATAATTTGCATACTGTGAAACATCAAAGCTCAACTGTGCCATGCTATAAACATTTCTCATGCGCACGAAAACTCTATAATTTTCGAAAGTTGAGAAGAAGTCGAAAAGAAGCTGATTGCCAGGCTATAGTGCTATATAGTCGGTTTTCTTTGGGTTCTATGACTCAATGGCTGAGGGCAATTCAATTTCTTAACAATGAACAGACGTGACTACTTTCGATAATAGTTGGCGATTTAAAGAGATTTGAATGGGTATCCAAACGTAATACTATTTTTCACTTTTGCACAAAAATTAACTCTAATAAAGTAAACAAATTCGTGATGTAGAAAAATTGATATTTAAGATAATTTTAAGGAATATCACTGGGGTGGATTGTGGCACTTATCGATTTTGAGGAAAAAAGTTTTATCGAATTGATGCGAATACGGTTGCTGCCGATGGCTACAGGGAAGTTTTTGCCGGATGTTGATTTTAAAACTTTTCGTTTTCATGGTTTACGAGGAAATAGAGCATGAAAAAAGGCATTAAAAATGAGTGCTCTACGGTCTTCATATGAAAATCCATTACTTTTTTATTATAAACTAACGCCGTGTTTGTATGGCATCAATAATTGTTTGTATTAAAATTAATGGATATATTCTATTAATAAGAGGATTGAGTACCTTCACAGTATGTTCTGTCGTAAAAAACGACCAGGAGGATTTTATTGGAGCTATTCTAATGTATTTGGTGCAAGGTCCAGCAAAATTGTACAGGAACGTGCAATACAATTGGTGACGGATAAGCCGACAGTAACAGTTATACTCCCCTTGCAAAATGTAATGTACTGGCGCTTCAGTATGCTCAGGTTTTAGGTAGTAAATCCCCTTCAGAATATAAATAACCAGGCCGATGGCTGAGCGGACTGAGGCGCACATCTGCAGATTTTCTCCTCCGTCTGCACAGGGTACGCTGATTTATCTGGATGTCAGTGGTTTAGGAAATTCTACTGACAAGAATTGTGTACGAAGCCACTGGGTAAAAAATTCATGCCAAAAATTATGGTTCCTAATTTCCTCTTCTCTAATTTCCCTCCGCCTAAGCTGTGCTGTGTGCGTCATAGGATGGTCTTGTAAGCTTAGGCAATACTTTAAAAAAAAGTCTTTTCCAATAATAGCATCGACTTAAACCGAAAAAAGAGGAGCACACGATCGAGATGAGACTACTGCAAGGACACAACTCCTCAATATTTTACTTATACAGCGAGTTGTACTTAACTGGTTTTTTGAATTGAAAATTTCGACATATCTCCACGTTTCGAGGTCCCTAGAGTCCGAATCTATCGTTTTTAGAGAGATGTCTGTGTGTGCGTTCGTTCGTTCGTACGTTCGTTCGTTCGTACGTTCGTTCGTTCGTTCGTACGTTCGTTCGTTCGTTCGTTCGTACGTTCGTTCGTTCGTTCGTACGTTCGTTCGTTCATACGTTCGTCCGTTCGTATGTTCGTGAACTTTTTTTCGTCTCGAATATCTTAAGAACAAATAATGGTATCGATTTCGGACCAACTTCATTCCACGCATAATTGCATAATAAACACCTGATAAGGTTTTAAAAAATTCGAATCGTCGGTTTCTTTTATAACAATTAAACTTTTAAAAGCAAGACAAAATGGCGAAACGGGAAGTTGGCAGAAGTAGGGCAGATTCAACGAATTCTTGTTTTTGTATCTTATCCCAATGAATTCCTCGCGAACTGAAAATTCATAGAATATAAAAGCTATGAAAGGATTATTCTCCATTGCCTCCTTGGTATCTGCAAAAAGGTCATCTGTTTATTAGAAACCCGCACCGTCAGGGATGTTACCATAGACAAGCACCCTCAGATCCTGTTGTCGTCAGGGGTCCGATTTACTGCCTGAATCCGAAGAATGTAATGAGTTGGGTTACGAACATAGCTAGGAAATTAAATGAAGAAAGAATGTCGGAAATCAGTTATGTGATGCCTGCTATTAGAAAGTTCAAAATAAAAGCCATACCTCTATTCATTCTTGTAATTACCGTTCTAAGCAACAGATCAAGAAAAGAATCAATCCAACAAATTACCTATAGAGACGACAATTACGTCATATACCCGAGCCTCAATTAGTCGTTTTTTGACCTGTCCCAGCTTCATTATGTATGAATAATTAGGGGGAAACCATTCAGCGGCTAATGCTGACATTAATAAGTTAACGAGTTAACTACTTGCAGCGCATTTAGAGTCAGTCGAGCATTCAGATATGGAGCGCAGGCCAGGAGGAGTTAAATGTTCATCAAATCTAATTATCTTGTCCCAAACGGAATTGAATTATCCACTTCGGACTTCTCCGGCATTCTTTGCATTGAATTTAATTCCGTCCAATCAGAAAGGTTGTCGCACTAATAGACCATAGTCAAGTTCTTTGCTCTGCATCAGCAGGGCAAGGGAATGAGGGAATTGTCCTCCACCCAAAATATTCGGCGGAGACCAGTCTAATTGAAAACTCTAGAAATAATTGAAAGTGTGCACGTTCCCTCTAAAAATAGTTGGATGGTGGCATCGATGGCATTCGATTACCGTCACTGTCATGTAATTCTTTTCGGCAAGGGGAGGAAAAACGCTGGGATGTTGACTTTTTATATTCTATTATTGAACAACAGAATCGATAAATGCCAAGCCAAAAAGCATGCAGCAGTCGGAGGGGAAGCAGCATTGGTTGTTTTGCGTGTACTGTGCAATTGTTGAACAAGACGACCTCATAAAGTTCACTACTGCCGTTCTACATGCCTTGAATAGTCCCAAAATAGCCCTGCACAAATAGGTCGGCTTTGTGACGTAGGCAACACCAATTAAAAGTTAATCAATAGCATGACGGTGTTATTAAGAGGCTCAGATTTTCTCATTTCCATGATTTCATCGACAGCCTAGAACGGAAGTGCTGGCACTGAAAATAAATGACTTTTGATCTATGATGTGTACCAGGGACAGGGGGAGGGGAGAGGGAAACTGTAATGCAGTAAAAATTCAGAGAACTGCTGCTGCTGGCACAAGTGACAAATCCCTGTTCTATCAGAATTTGCAAGACAATAAACTTTCGCCTTTTTGCTGTAAGGAGCAATTTTTACGGCTGTTGTGTTCATTGACTTCAAGAGGAATTTTCGTGCCTCCGGAGAAGTAATTTCAGTTTTTATCTGATGCTATGCCGGCAGCACTCATTGACAATTACTTCCGCGCTTCAATTTGAGCATCAGGAATACGAGCAGCTCAGCTTTTATAGCTGAGGAGTCAGCTTGATTGATTCACATTCAAAGTTAGTTCAATGGGCTGGGAACGATGAACGTGAGACACGTGTTGGTTGTTGACCCATTTCGGAGCAATTCTACTATTCTAGGAGTGGATTGGTCGTTTTGAGTGGGAGGAATTATGACTGCTGGAATTAATGTTGGAAGCCTTGAATCAAGAACACTTGAAGGGATTTTTTTCTTGGATGTTTTGGATGTGTTATGAGCTTACAAATTGAAATAATACTATCAGATAGTTCTTCAGTATATGGAATAAAGTTGTTTTGAGATTAATATTGCTCGGAGAAATTGAAGGTGGGTTGTGAAGAATTATACAATATTTATATTTACTACAAATATCTATGTTTAGTGTTACTTGCTCTTAGAATTGAGAGGTTAACTACTTAGAAAATTGTTTATTATTTTTTATTTTTCCTTGTTCTATTTACTTCGCGTTCAAAATCTGCAATAAACTGTAACATTTGTCAGGTTTTAAAAAAAACATTCATTCTTAACTAATTTTTCTCTTGCAGCCCTTTAACCTAAGTTATGAATTATGCATTATATGATAACTCTTTACATTTACTCGTGGTTAGTATTATAAATGTGTTCTATGGAACATATTGCTATCTCTAATGTTAGATATGTACTAAATGCAATTTACATTACGTCGCCTTGTTTCATGACAAAATAAAACCGAAAAAATACCTACAAACGCATTACTAGCAATCGTGCCTTTTAAGTGAAATCTTTCCAATAAATAACAGCAAGTGGCCTTCGGCAACCGCAATCAAATTCAACTTTGCATTTGTGACTCATTGAAGACCGCCCGCAGTGACATCACTTAAACCTCGGTTAAGAAGACGTTAGTTATTTTTGCCGTACGATCACAATATACTTGGCCATTGGCAATACATAATTACTTCTTCCCTTATCTCTCTTCAGACCAATCTATGAGATTTCAACAATCCTCCTTAAGAAGATAAACAGAGATTTTAAAGTTTACTTGCAAATTAGAAAATACAACCAGTTCACTGACGTCACCCTGGGGTGTCCATGGTCCGTCGTCCATAATTTGTCGTCGTTCTTGGCATAAAAAATGGTGGCGGAGTTCGTTATCGGTTGACAGTCACAGCAGTTTACAAGCGACCGCGGGTAGACAATTAAGTTCTATTTTGACGAATGTATTCACGACGCGTGCAAATATTTGCATTAATGATTTTAGAATTTATTTACCGTTAACGTGATGAAGGTGTGAATGTGAACAACCACAGAGCGAGTGGCGCCTGGTGTTGCACCGCCCGCCATTAAAACCGCAGTTCTAGACACGTTGGTTTAAGAAAAAGATATTTGATAACATCGACATGTGTAAATCATCCGGGTGGAAAATTATTTGGTATCAAGTAAACCTAGGGGTTCAAAGTATTTTACCGCATTTGTATGTGCAACCGATAAAAATATTTTCAATTCCTAATGGATCTCCACCTTTTGAAATTTATTGCAATTTTGTCTATTGCAGCCTATAACTCAGTCCAGTGTAGTCCAATTCTTTTATTAATCATTTCGGAAAAACTTAATTGTAATTAATTTAATCCCAAGAATTAGCTCTGTGGGTACATTCGGGAATAATCTCACAGCAGTGTTGTTCTCTCCATAGCGTCATATTGTGGAAGGGTGTCCGGGAACTTGTATGATTGCAGGATCAAGAAATAGGATTTCTAAGGGCGCAGCTAAATAATGGCGGTGGGTTTCAAACTTCTTCCTTTTTCAGCAGGTACTTCATGAAAATATTTTCTACTTCGAATCTTTTTACTTATCTGCCGAAGCATCTGTGGTAGCCTCTTCGCTCTTTGTACGGAGAGTATTCTCCACAAATCTTGCCACCACAGCTCCAAGTAGCTTTCCAGCATGCTTCAAGGCTGCCTTCAGTCCTTATTGTCGTTGCTGTTTGGACTACAACGCTTGATGATTATGCTATGTTCCTGGATTCGGGTTGCTGCCTATTTCACAGGCTATTCCGGATCGGTCGATGTTGGGTCTGCGGGTGCGACTTACCTTTCGTTCCTGGTTAGGTGGATAGTCGGTGATTGTCTCCACATCGGGTTGAGGTGCACGTATAGTTGGCAGCCCGGTGATAGTGGACAGTTGTATGGGGCGGCCTTCTTGTGCTTCGGATCCTCGGTTGGGTATTTACCTAACTGGTTACGATGCCTCTGGTTGCTGGTCAGTGCCACATACAGAAGTGGACGATTATCTTGGAATCGCTCCTGGTACTGGTTGTTATGTTTTTCCTGTTTATTTGCATGGTAGGTACTCTCATTTTGGGTGACTGTATTATGTAGATGGTAGCCTTTGGAGCCTGGAGGTTCTTGCAGCGGCTTCTGCAAATTTTGGGCTACCTGTTGGTCGATCGGATTGGGGT
>QYTT01089397.1:32689-43471 GCA_006980735.1 Dasypogon diadema | reverse complement strand
ACGCTCTTCCGATCTGGAGAGTATTCTCCACAAATCTTGCCACCACAGCTCCAAGTAGCTTTCCAGCATGCTTCAAGGCTGCCTTCAGTCCTTATTGTTGTTGCTGTTTGGACTACAACGCTTGATGATTATGCTATGTTCCTGGATTCGGGTTGCTGCCTATTTCACAGGCTATTCCGGGTCGGTCGATGATGTGTCTGCGGGTGCGACTCACCTTTCGTTCCTGGTTAGGTGGATAGTCGGTGATTGTCTCCACATCGGGTTGAGGTGCACGTATAGTTGGCAGCCCGGTGATAGTGGACAGTTGTATGTTTTTCCTGTTTATTTGCATGGTAGGTACTCTCATTTTGGGTGACTGTATTATGTGGATGGTAGCCTTTGGAGCTTGGAGGTTCTTGCAGCGGCTTCTGCAAATTTTTGGGCTACCTGTTGGTCGATCGGATTGGGGTACCTGCATCTTGGTTTTATTAGGACTAATGACTGACACGTTCTTGGCCATTTAAATCCTTGACATGTACGTTCTTTTGATTTGTGAGCCTCTGAGTACACTGGCCACTCAGTATTTGATCTTCGGAATATACGTTGTTCCTTTACAAAGAAATGTCTTCGATATTTATCGAGGAGGATGAATTGAGAGAAATTGGCCCATATTACCAAATATCAAAGCCCGTAGAGAAATCATCCGCAATATTTCAGGTGAAAATTCTGTTCCTAAATGTATATTAAGTAAAACACACGAAGAAGACAAATATCCAAAAGAAAGTCGACGCCAGGAATAAGGCCACCTTAATCTAATTGAAGTCCCGTGTCAGCCAGTATTTTCACAATTCTGCTTGAGTTGGGTATTTGTGCCAAAAATGATTTCTCCTAATGAGAAGTACAACTTACTTCGTCGGAATATCCTGGAGTACAGAAGACTGCCATTCTGTCTTAATCATTGAGTCCATAAATTATTTTTGAGATCTTTTACCATCCTCCAGTATCTTCTAGATGTAGGATATCTGCTCTCACTAATGAGTCTAGAGTTGGCGAACAAATGTAATCTCTACTTTCTCTAATCAACTTTAAGAATCCACTTCCAGAATTTTCCACTTAAATCGATCTTCTGAAATGAGGCCCGCAACAAACTTGACATGGTGAACTTGAAATGAGACGTCTTAATAGAACCGCCGATCGAATCAGTTAATTAATTTCGAATATTTCATCGCGTAAAATCTTGTTCCGCCTCTCGAAGTGAATTAACCGTAAAACGTGTTTAAATCTTTTTGCACCTAGTGCCAGCTTGACGAGTTTTTTCTTTTTTTTATCTGCCGTATATCTTGGAAAATGAAAGAGGTGGCTTGCCTGCTCTTCAGTTCTTTTATAGGCGGTAAACAACCGCGTCGAAATCTTTTTGGTTTTTCGAGCTGTTTTTTTTCTTCTTCGACAAAAGTTTATTGTGCACAGAACTTCCGCGAAAATTGTGTCATCAAGCAACTTGACCTCTTGTCATAAAGGTGTGAACTTGACCAAGCAAAACAGGGTGGTAAACTAAAAGCAACAGTCTTACGTAAGCAGATATGCTATAAATTTATACGGGGAATGTGGAACTCTTTGCATACACCATGGTAACTAGTTCTGTTCAGAATTGACCAATGTCCATTGAATGTTTTCCTTTCCAAAGCTCCAACTCATTTGCTTCTTCTGTTTCTCGTGGTTATGCGAAAGAATTTTTTTGCTAAAGGTAACCAGTTCTCTTTTAAATTTTTGCGACAAGCCGTGATTGGTAATGAATTCGATTGCGATTTGTCAATTAACTCGAGATGTTGAAATAATTAATAACAGGCCGACATATGAGGTGGATTTCGTGCGACTGCTGTTGCGTGCATCCAATCACTTAGACATCTCGTAACAAGCTATTATCCGATGTGTGTATCAAACAAATACGCTTTTATGGCAATCGAACCCAACCCATATTAATTAAAAATTATTGAAAAATAGTTAAGATAAAGGAAATTTTTAAAAAGCAGCTCCTTTTGTAAAAGTTACACCGTCTTGAGTACATCTGCCTCTGTGGGTGTTTTCGATTTTTACTATTTTAAAAATGGAATCGATTTTGCATTAACGAGTTTGTATAAAATTTTGCGTTAAAAACGGATTCAATGATGCGAAGACCTTGGAAATATTGGAGAAGTGCTCCGGCAACGATACTCAATCGAAAACAAACGTTTATATGTGGCGCGAACGCTTCAGAGGTGGTTGTGAGTCCGTCGAGGATGACGAACACAGTGGTAGATCGTCGACATCGAAAACCGACGGAAGCATTGATAAATGCATGATTTCGATGGCTGAATCCGACCCAACATTAATCCAACGCATCATTACTTACACGTCGTTGTCGAAAAAGAAAGCGATGCTCACAGTTTTCATGGATTACAACGATATTGTGCATCATGAATTCTTCCCACAAGGTCAGACAGTTATCAAGGAGTATTATTTGAGAGTTATGAGACGTTTGCATGAAACAGTTCGCTAAAAAAAAATCGAATTTGGGTGCAAACAACTCGTGGATTTTGCACCACGATAACGCACCGTCACATAATGCTATCGTTATCTGCAAGTTTTTGACCAAGAACGGAACAAATACCATCCAACAGCCATCAAATTCGTCTGATTTGGCTCCTCACAAATTCTTCCTGTTCGGTCGGTTAAGAAACTGCTCCGGGGAACGTGTTTTAGCCTTCAGGAGGACATAATGGAGTAATGAAAGACGGCTCTGATGACCATACCGAAAACCGAGTATCAGAAATGTTCCGAGGATTGGATTGAGCGCTGGCAGAGGTAAATGGGGAGTACTTTGAATTATATTATATTCTCAGAGTCACGAGGTTTTTAACACTCTCTAATGCTAAAAGCCACTACTGACAGGGGACTGAGTCCCTATTAGGATCGGCATTTCCTCCGTGCTTTACTATGTCTTCAAAATAATTTGAGCAGAACTTTTGCCACAAAAAGGCGCAGCATTGTGCAACATTTAACTAAAATTGATTTTTTTTCCACTTTTACATAAATTTTCGCGGAATAATTTAAGCTAGGCGATTTTAAATTTGAAATGTGGCTTCCTCATGGCACTTCCCTTTATCTTCTTTGCCCTGTTAAAACAGGAAACTCGAGCGCAAACTGCGCATTTCAAACGGAAATCATTCTCCAAATAGAACAATAACTTTTATGCAGGTCATGTTTTCCGTCAGGTCTGAATTTTATTTATTTACCTTTAAATGATTTTCTTAATTTTTGCAGATATTGCTCCCACGTCCGCTCATTAAGAATCCGTTAAAAATTTTCGCAAGCCGAGTAAACAGATGCGGCCAGACCAGATGTTGTTTGCCATCTCTGCCAATTTTGCTCTTCTGGCACTCAACAAGTCCATGACCTACAGAATCAATTAAGGCCACTGAAGTGGTGGCCATTGCCGATTAATCGCTATTTCGAAGCGGAAGACACTGCCCACGCAGAAATTAGTGGCCGTAAATAACTGGCTTGTCAGCGCGATTTGAATGTCACCCCAGAAAACGTATAAAATTGAATTAATGCGATTGAGTTACGCAACAGGTTGGCAGGTTGACATTTCTTTCCGATGGACAACCTGCAACCGCACTGGGCCATCTCAGACAAGTTCTCCGCGCGGCCAACGAAGACCTGCTTCGTTCTGCCCACCGACCGGCGACCGCTCGTGACGTGGATAGTGGCTATTGCGGTTAATGCCTCATTACGGGACTCAGTAAAGGCGATCGTTTCCGTTGACCATACCAAAGAAGAAGATATTAATAACATTAAGCAATGCTGGCCGGGACCGGGACCGATGTGGTGCCCATACCGTAAACGAACTGGACGGAATCGGCGGATATATCGACTGGCAATGGCAACGGAAAAACCGATTAACGCCACACTGGGATGAAGCAACCAGTGTCACAGTGGGGTCCATTCTGCTGCTCGAGGGCCGTAAAGAGTCGTCGTGTCTGCTTCCTGTGGACCGGGCTAAGAAAAGAATCTTATTCCGCCGGGGACAAGAAAAGTCATTGATGCGTGAATCGCGATTTGCATTAATTTCCATGCCATTATCATCACGTCACGTCGCAATCTACTGGCGAGGCACGCTTGATGACAATTAATTCATTTTCCATCAGGCAGTTTGCTTCTGCTGATGCTGCTTTGTCTACCTTCATTCCACCTGGTTCTCACCTCCTCCAAGTCGATGCCTTTGTCGCGCCGCCGCCCCAGGAATGTTACAGTTTGGAGGAAATGTCGTTTCAGTCCATTCCCACCGAATTGATTATGAACTATCATCACACCTCTACCTCTGAGACTTCCTTCTTCGCCGGTTTGCTGGAACAATTATATCACATCTCTGCGGTTTTCACATGGAACTGGTTTGTCTTGCTCCACTGGGAAAACACTTTCCTCACGAAACTAAAGCAGAAGTCGAATGAACTGCCGCCTGGTGGAATTATGGAATATTAGCTTTTGTTTATATAAAAAGCTTTTGTGTGGCTAACAACTGCTAGATGGCGCTGCTTTTGTAGAAGTTCTCAAACTGTAGCTTCAGTTGCCCTTAAATTGTTTTTATCAGATAAAAATGAAATTAGGAGGGGATTGCAATGTGATAGGCAGAAATAAGTTGAATTTCTCTTGGAGAAACTATTTAATATGCAATTTTTATTTTAGGCTTATTTTATAGATTTAGTATTTTATGACATTACTTTACTCAATTAATTTCTTTTCTTTGTTTTTGCAGAAGTGGAAGGGCCACAATACAAAATAAAAAATCTTCCGTGGGGTCCCCTTTATTGTGTTTTACAACAAGATGAACAGTCTTTCACAGCGTATTGCAGCGAAGAAATCTCTGTAAGTATATTACTATTTATAATAGAATAATTTAGGTATTTTACTAATATAACTAACGAAATTTTTTCGTTTATTAAACGTTCAAATTGGATTTGTGTTGCATAGATTTTTCCTGCAACACCAAATAAAGAGGTAAGAATTGAAATCTAGCAATAGTTTCCCATTCGTTTAAATTTATTAGCAAATAGCAATAAATAATATATATAAAAAGAATTTTTTTCTTGACATCTTATCGTTTTTCTGTTTCCAGCTTACCGACATTCTCTTTACTGAACTTCCAAGGGTTCGTCTTGACCGTGTAAGGAAACCCATAAAGCCTTTATGGGATGGTCCGCCCACAGTCAAAGAAGAGCCGGAAGATTCTGATGGATACCCAATGGATATCGCTTTGAACACAACTCTGTGCAGTGATTTAGGTATGTAATTTATTGTAGTCTTTAGAAATATCCTTAAATTAGTTAGTTAGGCTTCAAGAGTATCAAGGGGAAAACTTTTCGATTGAAATGAGTTCCATTCAATCAATTCATCTTGATTAATCCTTTCTAATCGCCTAGAAGATGCTAAAACTTGAAAGAAAAACATGCATTTCTGGACCAGAATCTACCCTTAAGTAATCTAATATAATCCTTTAGGTATAACAAGAACGTTTCTTTCAAAAAACGTTACAAATTCAAGTTTAATAAGGTAACAAAAGAAGCTACACATAAACTGAATAAACTTAAATATAATCTTTCCTTTTATTATGAAATACTTGAGCGCAAAAAAGGTCGGACAATGTAATTGAACCTTATAAACTTTGTCGATGTCGAGTCACTTTTCACATGGTAGCTTAAATTTGCAACCCACTATTGAGGACGAAAAGCCGGCGAAGAAAAATCAAAACAAAAGCCAAAGAACCAAAACAGAGGTGAAAGCTTTCCGCGCACGTTATCGCATATAACCTGTTGCTTGCACTTGGGTGGTGAATGTCCGCCTCCCCCCGATGAGTTGAAAGCTCAAAACTTCTCCAACAATTGCGTTGCCATCCGTCATTTACACTGAAAGCTTTCGCCGGTCTTTCACAGAAAAGCAACGCATCGATCGCACAACCCACCCAACCCCGTCGTTCGGTCCAGAGAATGTCGCCGTCGCCGGGACTGGGCTTTTGTATCTCGCTGTTGCTTGCGGCGACTTCAGTTGAACGGCGACTTCGACGGAGTTTGAATTTGTTTGGTGGTGCGTCTGGCTTCAAGTGCAGTGACTCCTGGTGCAGTTTGGGGTCTCCTCGGAATTCGCTTACGTATGCAATCGCGAGCGGTTTTCTTCCCTTGAATGCGGCCGCGAGTCGATTTTCACGCGTGAATTATTGGAACGGGGTCGAGGAGTGATCGCGCGTAGTGCAGAAATTCGGTCGGCCGACAGCCGTGCAAAGTCAAGTGCTCTCTTTGAGGGGTTCGATCAGACCAGACGAAAGTAGTTGAAGTGCATGTGGGTGGGTGCATTTGCCGCCCGGCCCGGCACGGCTCACCTCGACGCAGCCCAAGTGCTCGTGTGGATTTGGATGGTTCAGTGTAATTTCTCAAGATGTTTCTTATTTGATCGCCGAATCAACAGCACTTTTGAATAATTGAATTTGAAATGATCACTCAAGTGCTTATAGAGGAATTTCTGGGGTGGGCTGGGTGCCCAAAGCGAGCTGCAGGAAAGGGAAATCATGCGGAGTCGTCGGTATTAACGAAATTGACTCAATTACCAGCAATAAGTGAGCCTACTTTAGCTGCGCATTGAACGTCTTCATAACTTTATCGAATTATCTTGGGAAATTCTTTAGAATTTCGCCAACCGCTTATTCGTTACCAGACCAAAATGGAGCTGGGTGTAGGGTCCCTTTGGTGTTCATGGACTGTTAAAGAATCCGCTCGACCGCTGCTCTGCATTCGACTGTTGCAGTTAATGAAGTGCAACGAAATCGTTCGACACATTTATGACGACTGGGATTTATGGGAAGAAGGAAGTTCTTTGTTTTCTTGAAAATATTTACTTTGTCCGATTGTGTTTTATGAAATTTATATTAGAAGCTAACTCCCTCCAACATTAGAGCGCATTCATACCATCATTGATTGCTTTTGTTTTTGCGGCGCAGTCTCTATTCTTTTGTGGTATAAAACTGGCTGGCTTGGACGTTGAGTAATTTATTTCTTGTCTACTTACAAAAAAAAACTGTCTTTACTTCAAAAAGTTGAATTTGTATATAACTTGGATACTTTGTGCTACTGGTTTATCCTCCGAAAAAAACTCTACTAGAACCAATCTAAAAGTTAGTAGTAGCCGGTATTGTTTTTTTACTTTATTAATTTATTAGGCGACATCTTTTAACTAACTCTGTTCTAGTTTTTCGTTTGTTTAATTCAAATCTAAAATTGTGGCATTAAACACCCTCTTCAGGGGATCAAAATCTAATTTTCTGACCTTCCTAGATGTCTTCAATCCTGTAATGTGCGATGATTTCAATACCAAAAACAGAATATCTTCAAAGGATGAAAAACTGTAGACCAGTGTTTCTAATATAGGCTAATAAAATCGTAATTATGTCCGTATTAAATTCAGTGGGTGATGTCGTTGGTAACCACTACTTAAATAACTACACCAAGCATAAGTGTCTGACAGCAATTACAAGTAACACCTGGTCATTCTTGATGCAGTTGAGTTTCCATACGGGCACATTTCTAAGTACTATGTTTTATTAATGTACTTGGAATAATCGGTAATCTCTATGGAAATTCATCGATGCTGATTAAACATCAGGGGTAAGTAGTGTCCCCTATCCCATTTCGCCAGAGTGTTAGGCACTATCGTTCTTTGCTTGGCATATTCTATAATGTGTCATTCGAGTCGCTCCTGGTGAATCTGCGCTGCCAGTTAGGAAAGCATATAGTGCTGTGGTATCCCAAGGGCAGAGTAGTCATTTTCAACTACGTGGTTTTGTTGTCCATTGAAGACGCCTTGTCTACACATCAATTGTTGCAGTTGGCTTGGGACTCGTTGGTCTGGTTATGAGGGTGAAGTGTCTACAGGTGTGCGCAATTCAACAGGAACTTTTATTTCTCAACACTGAATCTGCTTTCTTTGGGAATACGACCAGGAGGGGGATTGGGGGCAATTTCTTTCTTCTCCAATCGTTTTCTCTAGAGACTGATCCTTGGATTTGATCTGCACTATTCAGAACTTAAACAAACTCATTAGATCTTCATGGGATAGATACTGTTCTCCCGGTAATCCAGTCCTATGTGGAGTAGTCTTTGCGGCGTGAGCGATATCACCAATATTACATCAGTAATGATCAAATTGTCGTCCATCTCTTTACAATTCCAACTAAGTATCAACATGATAAATAACAATGCCTTATTCCCATGATGCACGTAGATGATAGCATTTTGAGCATTTTCAAGCATGTTGTGTGGTCCAGGACTGTTTGTTGATGGAAGGATCACTAATTGATTTTTGACAAATGTTTTGACAAAGTGCATTTGTAATTTTCTGATAAAGTTATTTTAAAGTCAAATCAAGCGAGAGTATATTAGCTATTAGTATGGTTCCATGGTAAAAATTCGTGGATATTTATTCCTATCAATATAATTCTTTATTTTGCAGCTATTTTCCCATCCTCTTCCCCAAAAAGCTGTACCGGAAAATGCAATTATGTATGCTGCATTCAAAAATCCAATTTGTAAACTTTGCTTTTCGCTTGTTTTTTTTTTTATTGTATATACATTGCTTTTAGTCTAATATTTTCCAATTCCAATTCTCTTTAAAACACAAATTGGCCTCGAAAATTTTAGATTAAAATTTGTGTAAAAAAAACAAAAAAAAGAACACTAAATCTGCTGAATTTTTTAAAATGTGTGCAAAAAAATATCTAAAATTTGCATGTATTTGCATTCTTTTATCTGCCAGTTTTTATTATCGTAAATTTTTACCGGCTATCAGCATAAAAAACAAATGAAACCCATTCACCATTCAGTCCACATTCCTAGAGAATACATCCAATCACATATTCGCGGGGATAAATTCTAAATTAAAACCTCCTCCTCTCCTCCAACCTGAAAACAGTTTCAGTTTATTTCAATTCGAAACGATTTATTAACTTCCGGACGGCCATTTGCGACCATAATTATGCACAAATTCTGTACTATGCCATTTAAGCCTATATTAAACGAACATTTCCACTGATTGGTCTGAATCTGGTAATATGCCAGCAAAATGTTTACCTTTCGATTAAATTTTCACAAGCGGAAATGGCTTTGCAGGCTTTCGCGAATTTTTCACTCCCCCAGAGGTACATAAATAGCTCACTGATGGGCACGTTGTGTTTCATGTCAATGGCAGCATTGATGCATAATTCACTTAATTCATATTTTGGTCGCTCTGAAAATTCTTGTGACACGTTTCAATTACGTTTTCACAGTGCTGACCGTAAAACCTAAACCTGTAGAGACTGTACAGCCAAGTCACATGGTGGTTTGCAGTCATTTCGAAACCCAGAGACACAAAAGCAAAAGGGGACGTGGACAAAGGTAAATAACCGCCGGAAGTGGTTGCAAGGGAGCCAACTCATGCGTTGATGCACACTTCGCATCCAGAATTGTAGAGTTTATAAACACATTGGGCATGCGTTTCGGGATCACCAGAACAAAACACATGTCCGCTTTTTTTTTCTGGAAATTTGTGGCAATGGAATGGGATTTGTTGCACTGCTGTGAAATGTTTTTACAGTAGAGGTGTCTGTTGCTGACTCTGGATCTGAATCTGGTCTTGTTTTCATACCATTGGGGTATACCCACGTCCAGAACAAAAAGACACTGCTCACTTGGCGAGTCAAATAAGTCGGTGACGGTAATTCCTGTGCTTTGTTGAAATCACCTCGCGCGAATGTTTAAACAGCTTTGTTTGATCGGTACATGAATAAAATGGGGAGCTCCATGTCGTTGGTCTTTTTAACTTGGGAGTAGCCACTTGTCGTTTCTACTGGCATGAAGTAATTAACAGACAATCCTCGCCATTTTGCAGTGTTAATTGTTAGCGAAGAATTGCAGTGGCTGGGTGGAACGAATCGCCTTTATCATCCAATTAACTAAACGAATTTACAAAGGAAACCTTGAACTGACTGACTGACTGACTGCTTCACAATTGTACAGGCGAAAATTTTCACACAGTTGTCTTGTTGATGAATTAATTGATTAATGCACTTGAAAAGTGATGCTGTCATGGCATCGCAGTAATCGAAACACTCCCATATATGAATAATTAGAATGCTAATTGACGTACGAAGCTTTAAAAACAAATTTATAGCACAGTATGATGTCCCACAGGGCAGCTATTTTGGACCTCTGTTATTTGTTATTTTTCATCTACATCACCGAACATATCTTCTCTTCTTTTGAAAGTGGTTGCTATTTACTTAATACTGCTTCAGGTGGTTTTATTTTCTAATCTCATTCGTGTTTTATACCACTGGTAACCCAGATAAATCGCGGCGTCCTGTGCAGGATTTTAAGGTGCCAACAGGAGAGAAAATCTGCAGATGTGCGTCTCAGTCCGCTCGGCCACCGGTGGAATGGATTATGGAAACAAATGGAAATAGTTCTCTAATCCGTTCTGTAACTCGCTTCTTAGGAAGTCTTCATCTATTGCCATTTATTCAATTTTCTACCTAAAAATGATGGTATCATATGAGCATTTTGAGAAAATGTTTTTTGAGAATTTTAAGAAAATACCTCCTTCCTTCTAATCGCCTCTGGTTGAATTTGCAACGATTAATGTGAATTTCCATTCTCTTTTAACGTGACCGAAAGAAGTTGAATTAATTGAACTATGGTAAGAATAACCAACTTCAGGACAATAGCCTGGTAGAATTAATAT
>QYTT01089397.1:16226-32669 GCA_006980735.1 Dasypogon diadema | reverse complement strand
CATATCTTCTCTTCTTTTGAAAGTGGTTGCTATTTACTTAATACTGCTTCAGGTGGTTTTATTTTCTAATCTCATTCGTGTTTTATACCACTGGTAACCCAGATAAATCGCGGCGTCCTGTGCAGGATTTTAAGGTGCCAACAGGAGAGAAAATCTGCAGATGTGCGTCTCAGCCCGCTCGGCCACCGGTGGAATGGATTATGGAAACAAATGGAAATAGTTCTCTAATCCGTTCTGGTGTCATATGAGCATTTTGAGAAAATGTTTTTTGAGAATTTTAAGAAAATACCTCCTTCTTTCTAATCGTCTCTGGTTGAATTTCCATTCTCTTTTAACGTGACGGAAAGAAGTTGAATTAATTGAACTATGGTAAGAATAACCAACTTCAGGACAATAGCCTGGTAGAATTAATATTGCTTTAAATTGGCCCCTAAAACCTGTCAGAGCAAGTCACAATTTTACAAAAAGCTTCCAAGCGTAATAAATTGCCATCATGAAAGTGGCTCGGCTAGGTTCAACGAATCCATCCATTAAGCGATTTAAAGTAGAAACACCACAGATATGTAGCAAGTAATAGAAAGGCACCGAGAAAACGTCCCTCGATCACACTTTACAACCAAAATTAGTCATCAGCAAATCATTCTTCAGACGGACATGAATCTAATCCATTTAGCTCCTGAAGATAAATTTATTCGTCCACCCGCAGTTCCGTATTTCTGTTTCTTTAAATATCAAAGCCAAAGTCTAAATTTATCTTGTAAACAAAGTAAATAATTCAAAGCTCAAAATTTTACACAACATCTTCCCTCGTGAAGACGTTACTCATAACTTTGTCTCAGCAGCCAGCAGCGGCGTTGGCTTCAACTCCTGGCCAGCCGCCTAACAAGCCGACCACCCTGAACACTTTAAGATGGGGCTTGTATTGTAGTTGCAGACTATTTCCCTGGCGAATTTCTATAGAATTTGCGAGTGGATAAATTTTCTGGACTTCTGCCCAAATGGACACGGGAGAGTAATTTTTCTGCTCCCATTTTATGCGAAGTTATGGTCTGCTTGGCGTTGGATCTCAAATAAAAAAGTAACAAAATATTTCTGAAGGACGACGATGTAAAAAGTTTTTCTTCTTTTTTTTAGTTACTTTCAGATGCGAATGCGAGCTAAATATCCCAGTGGACTTGAAAGCAAAAGTGGAACGACCATCAGGGTAAAATTAATTTTCATATAAAGCGTCCAACCCAAGTGGATTGTAGTGGATGAAAATTCGCTATAGATTTGTCTTATTCCATTTGCCGGGATGATGGGCATTTTGAGTTCAATGTGGGCCTTTCCAGAGAAGCTAAATCCCTGTTGTACATTTTTACATTATTTCTCACTGTCAAGTTTTATTATTTATGTTTTCTCACAATGTGATCAAGTTTGATGGAAAATTGTCCCAGTTTGAATTAGAGAGTGACGTCAGTACTTATAATAATAATCCAAGGACATCAAAGGACAACTCTGTGATGCACACAGCATAGTCTAGGTGGAGGGAAATTTTTAGGGAAGATATAATGGGGAAATTTTAACCTGACAAATGTTGCAAGTACCTTGACTGCTGCCGAAGTAGGCAAATAGGACCTTGGAATGAGGAATTTTGTTTCCCACTACCACCCTTAAATCAGTTCTCTCCTCCCTCGTATGGCTTCACCTCACCGATTGGTCCTCGCAGGTGAAGAGAATCCATCTTGGTCTGAGACTGGAGCCTATGAATTTTACCTTAGTATCACATCTGTTCTTTTCTTTTATCTTCTTGGCTATCGCTTCTTTTACAGTCTCTATAGCTGTTTGAAAGTTAACAGGTGCTCCTGAAAATTGGTTGCTGGGATGATGCTTGAGGGCATCCTTTTATGATGAACCTGAGAGAATTAACCCCTATTGACCCAGAAGTTCCGGTCGTCTTAGGTTGTTCCTCTTTTTCTTCTTTCTTTTAGCTGTCTCATATGGAGATGAAGCAGGGCCGTCCATAGGAGACAAGGCCGTCTGAGCAGTTGCGCATTTCTGAACGCTGCTTGTAAACTTGGAAGGTCATTTTGTAGTCTTCTTCAGACTTAAGAAACCACATATAGCAATTTTTTCCCATCCCACTTAGTTTCTTACTGGCAGACGTATTTGTTTGCTTCCTACCTGATCCTTATTTTGGATCTACTGATTCTGAAAAGATTGCTGACCACAGTTCGTGTGGAAATTTCGAATCGCTCCGCTTTTCAATGGCAGTACCTAGAAAATTTTCTTGTTGTGATTTCGAAGCACTTTCTTTCCTTCACCTAGAAAGAAATTTCCCACTCAGGTGTGGACACCTTTCATGTGTTTTTTCATTCGAATTTCACTTCAAAATTCAGTTTTTATGGCATCATTTCATTGCTTTATGGTATCATCAAATAAAGACAGAAGTTTATTTATGTAAATTAATAATGTGAGCTTCTATTAGTCTAAATCTTTTCACCCCTTCAAATTTTATTTTCTTATAAAATATTCTAAAAGCATTTATTTCCGGACAGTTTTTGCTAGAGTTCAGTGACATGCAAGGCAACTTCGATATCAGTTATCACACCATCTTGAGCTAAGACGTTTTCATTTTTAGCAGTTTAAAGTGCTGAGACAGGAAACTATAAAATATTTAGAGAGCAGAGACAAATCCCAAAGGGTTTAGCAAAAAAGGACTTCAAAGCTTCTATCCAAGGCTCATTATTCCCAGTCAACTGTAGACTGTCAACTACTCAACTATTCATTGAAAGGCGGGGGAGTCATATTTTTTCCTTTGTGCCCCAGAAAGCATCCAATTGTGTACATCAACAGCAAGAGAAGAGATCTCGTTTTACGTGTGCCTCCTCTACGAGTATATCATAGATATCATTTCCTTAAAAGTTAACTTCAATGTGTGGGGTGGGGGGATGGATTCCGTTCAAGTCAAGTCAACTAATGACTTGGAAGACCAGTCAACGTTGTCCAATTGAAATTAATCTTCGCGTGCAATTCAAATCTCTACTCTTGTACTATTATCATGACGGAAAATTGCTGACATGAAAATTTCCTCTATGTTGACTCTTTGCTCTCTAAACCCCTTTGGTCTGGGGCGGACTCGGAAAGGCAAAGCAAATTCTAGCGAAACTGTGCGAATTTCTCATTCAGTTGCAGTTTGCAAGTGCATATAGCGCGTTTTTCTACAGAACAGAAAACATAGGAAAAAAAATTGAAATGAATATGCCAACGGCAAATTGCAGTTAAATAGTGGAAAAAAAGAGATGATTCAAAGCCAAAGGAAAACTGTAACGAGATAGGCCTCATGCGAGAAAGTCACAAAACATGAAATAATTTGACGCCTCTGAATAATTGATGCCAAGAGTAACGGCGTGTGTCGTTGTAATGCTCTATAAAAAACTGCGTGTGGTGGTACAGAACGAACAATAAGAAAAGTCAAGAAAATTATATGATTAAAAGAAATCTCTTATTACTGTGCCAAGTACTGTACTGCATCTCTTTAAGGAGTGCGCGCAAATTTATTTGCCAGTCTTCAAAATCTGGATCACTATACGAGATTGCCACAAAGGGCGTTAGACAGAAAAAGCGCAAAATATATATGCGTCGAGACGCCAGCGCCACATCCATTTCGATTCTATTTTAGGGTGGTATAAAATAGAAAAACATGGCGAAATTTTGTTTTTGGTTTTAGATATTTTTTTTTGGTCTTTTTGCACAAGGAAAAAAAATGATGACAATTAAAGTGTTATTTTTTGATTTTACTCCCATTTGCTGAGTTTTTATACCTTTTGTGAACGTGCCATACCAAAACAGTACTATAAATCCGGTTTAGTCAGATATTTTTCCGCTCCACAGTGACAATAAAAACAAAATCACTCCAGTTCAGTGTCACTTAATGAATCTATACGAACTCACCCCCTCGACCGTTGCAGTAATAATTCACTTTGTTAAAATTGCGTGAGTTCACCCTAACAATCTGCACACACTCGTAAGAATGATTTGTCATCAATGTGACTCATGTGGATCTGTTTGGGTTTTGTGCTGTTAAACTGTCTGTCCTATGTCTAAAACTGGCAGACGCATAAAAGTGACAATGACGACTATCCATATCCAAATCTGCGAATTCAATAGGGACATAATGGACGGATTTGGGACTACCATAAAGGGGAGACCAAAAGATGAGTTATCGTCGAGCCGTTTTGGACGATAGATACTAAAATTTGATGGTTTCATTAAAAGCAAATATTAATTTTAGATGAAAATCATACTTGTCCGTTTTCCTATGGTTCGGTTCTATAGTTCTATAAAAAAAAACATTTTAAAAGTCATTGAACGACTTGACTTTGAATTACAAAAGTACTTTTTGGGTGGTGGTGGGTGGGCGAGAACGATTGATGTGCACAAATTTGGCAGGTAAAGATGTTTTCAAGCTGACCAAAAATACCTTGACGGATGCTTTAAACAACTTCCTCCAATTCTAAACAAACTTTTTCCTGCTGTTAGTATTTCAAACGAACACAGAATTTTGTAAAATAGGAAAATAATTAGTCTTTCTTCATCACTCCCACGAAATGAATTTTGCCAAGATTATTCCGTTTCTGTGACTCATGCTGGGAAAGAAAGCTGAATGGGAGTTTTATTTTGAGTTAATGCGTAGCACCAGTCCATAAACTCAAGGTTAGAATTTGATGAATGATTTTAAAAAATACAGTTCTGATGTAGTTGCTTAATACTTCATACTATTTAAATTGACAATACTGCAGGGCACTCAATCGATTTTTGGTGATCTGTAAGGAACGAAGAGTATATCAATCACTCTCCGCTAAACAAACAAACTGAAAATCATATTTTTTCTATTGAATTTACAATTTTGGGTAATTTTTTTATGGCAAAAATAGATACAAATGTGGGACGTTGGTTGTCCATGTTTCATAAGGTCTGCCGATAGAATCCAACCAGTAACTACCGATTTTTCTGCTAACAAGCAGAAGATTAAGCGCTAGAAGCCATTGGTTGTTGCAACAACTAAACGATTCGGAATCTAGTCTATACTCACAATGGGCCGATTGAGTCAGAGATTCGAGTCGAACTTTTTCGGATCTTCTTGGTATCTTGGTATGAAAGGATACAGAATTTCTGTATGGTTGATCTCGTTTCCAAGAAAATGTGGTGGATTGCTATATAATATATATTTTGTTATATCTTATAGTCTTTGGGGGTCTACTTTGTGGAAAGCCGTACTGATGCTTGCACATAATTTTTTCCACATAAGTATAGATTGATATTGGAAGTTTTGTATATAGCACATGACTTAGTTGTAAGAATAATAATATTAATCAATGGGTTAGTAGAGATTCAGAGACACTAATTGTTACAAGAGGTCCCTAAAGTGATTATTCTGTATCTAGCATAAAAAATGGACATTATTAGGTTTTAATAAAATTTACACCCTGGACACATAAAACTCGGGGTAGGATGTGGTCTATAGGACCACATTTCTTTTCCTTATTTTCGAGAGTATTGGGCAAAAAAATTTTAAATGGTTTAATTATAGTAAAATTATTTCGATTTTTTATGTTTACAGATTTTCAAGAAATTGTGAAATTTTTTTGTATTTTTTATAATCATTGAAGAGGATTTTTTTCTAAAATAAAACAAAATCTTAAACATTGGGTTACCCTGTAATTTTTATTTTATATTTATGCACTGTATTAGAAGAGAAAGATGCTTACAGAATTTCATCTACATGAATATATCTCCGGATTGTAGAAAGAAAGAAAGACCTACATGCCGTCAATTACGTAGGTTTCACTGTAAGTTTTGAGACAGTAGAAAATAATGAGAATTTTCGTATTCGAAAAATATATTTCTTCAATTTCTATACATTTTTCCATGCTTTTAAATCCAGATCTCAAAGCATTGCGACTATTTTTCTGAAGACACCTCTGAAATCTTCATTATGGGTATAAAAGGGTTGCTTTAGGCACCATTCAGCCAATTTTCGTTTGCACTTTGGCTCGCAGCAGTATAAAAGCACTGTTTTTGTCGCTTGTATTTTCTGTACTTTCAGAACTTTTTTTATACCAATTTTTTAATCATTTGGTATAAAAAGTGTAGAAAGCAGAGGTAGTATGGGCGACGCAAACAGGCCTTAAGTTCCATCACGATGTCATATACTTTTTAAAGTTCCTCTGCATCGTTTCACATGCGGGTATTTTTTCTCTGTTCAATAAGTGTTTAATCCATTGGAAGCAAGCCTATCTCACACGCAAGTGATTCTTCAAATTTGGCTCATACCAATACCTAAAAGGCCTACGATGTCACGGGAGATTATCTTGCGATTTTCTTCAATCATGGCCTTCATAATTTCAATGTTTTCTGGAATAACTGCATTTGAAGAATGTATTTCAAAGATATTTAATATTGCCACATCTCAAAACTATTAATCCAGACCACGTAATTTTTAATCCATGAGGCTGTCCTTTATTGTTGATTAGATATCAGCAATATTGGATACTTTGAAGTTAAGTAAAATTCTGCTTCAGTGGGCAATAAAGTATGTAACAGAATACCTTCTAGAGTATGCAGATCGCTAATATACGAAAAAAATCGACAGTTTCTGTCCACATAGATTTCCGAGCAAAACTACTTTTAGAAAATGAGAAATAATATAGTTTTATCATGTTTTGGTTGCTCAGTATCTTATGAGGGAAGTTAAAATTAAATTTCAATAGAAGTTGAATTCTGAACACACCCAACCATAGAAATATTCAATTTCGATCATAGAAAGCCATCGATATCATGAACTCCGCAGTTGTCGGCATACTAGGAGGAGGCCCAATAATTTATTTCTTATATTAGGAGGGTTCTATTTGAACAGGATAAAGAGCACCAGTAATGGTGGATTTTTCAAACTAGTTTTCTAAACCGAAAGTGGTTTGATGTTTGCTATTTTATTGATGTTTTTTTGATGTTTGCTATTTTATTGATCAAAACTACAAATCCCACTTTTGATAGAGTTGTCAAAATGAATGTTTCCTTGTTGAACGTATAGTAATTATTACATGGGACGAATGTATCTTTGTACTTTTGATATAAAATTCCTTCCACAACTAAAATCTAATTTACTCATGAAAAAAATCGTTACGAACTATATTTTTCGGATACATATTACAGAATATTTTCAGTAACAGGGCACTTGAGTGATCATTTTTTCTATCATTCTATCCAAAATCTAAACATTTTCAGTTTTCTTACAGTGAAAAGTCCACCAAAATCAATCAACATGTGAACGTTATAAACAAATTTAATTTATAGTACATGAAAAATTAGTGAGATGCAACGAAATAACGAACTCGCATTAGATACAAACATAAAAACGTCCGCACAGCTGCCGCTAAAATTAAAACACAGCTCCCATCGTTTTTAATAAAAACCAATCGTCCCTTGGTATCAGTGCCGCCCTAACAAATTCCCTTCGACTGCGGCATTTAAGTAAAATAACTCGTTAATGGGCGCAATAATAATCGTTGACATGAAGCTATAACAAAGTGCTGACATCTATATAACATCAATAAATTGTTGTGTGGCAATGGACTGTAGCTAATGACGTATGAGTATTTGTGGTGCTCGTCGTAATTTGTTTAAATTGCGTCACCCGTTGCCATTTATCCCACCCAGAAAATAGTTGGAATGTGTTTAGTGCTGCCACATAACAGAGAAGTCACTACTTCGACGGTGGTGAGTGCTAGTGGTGACATATAGGTGTTTGGTGAAAATCTTTTTTTTGTTTGGTTTTTTTCTTGCTGTCGAAGAAAAGTGAATTTAATCATGAATTGTGCTACTTTAACTCCATCGTCTGAGGAACCGATAGATGTAAACAATTCTCAGCCGAAAGTCACATATCTTTATTGCCGACCACTGGATAAGGAACGAGACAAAAGAACTTCACGTGGACTCACTTCTTGTTTACGTGGAGAACGTGAAGAAATTTATGACTACCGCGAGGCAGAGGGTTTGTGTTTTTTTTTAATTATGATAATAATTTTTGTTTGTTTGTTTTATAATATTATTTTAAGTTAATTTTTTTAAAACAGAGAAACACTATTGAATGTAGAATATCCGCAGAAAGCCCCCTTTTAATTCATTTCGTGAAATATAATTCATTTAGATAATACGAATCTTTTTGTCAGAAAAATACATTATATTAGATTTTAGAGATCGTGCACGTATACTTTTTATAAAATATAGTTTTGTAATTTATTGCGAAATTAATTTCCACTTAAAAAAGTAATCTGTGAGGTCCTAAGTGCAACCTTGAGAAATACAAGAGTTAATCAAAATTTCGTAAAATACTATTTTTGAATTTAGGTGAAATAACCTGTCAAATCCATGGTTTTTCGTGCAAAAACCATACAAGCTCTAATAGTGAACCATTAATTTACGATTTATCGAATTTTGTTTTGTTTAAAAATTGAATAACTTTTCATCTTGAGGTCAGATATCGAGTAACTTTGATTTTTGCCGAAAGCTTTAAGAAAAATCATTGTCTTTGTATCTATAACATTATAGTCATATTTTTATTTATTGTTGGAACAAAAATACATTCTAAATAATACTACTAAAGGCACCTACATCACTCCCTCCCCCTCAAAATGGCGTTCAAAGATTTTATATCCTTTGACTCTGTAAAATCCTTATAACTCTTCACAAGGACATCACAAGATATCGACCAACGATTCATTTGAGAGGGGACACTTGTAGCTTTTCCTGAAAAATTAACCCTGTCGCTTTGAAAAGTTATTCAAGGTCAAAGTTGAAAAATGTGAATTTTGTGCTTGATGTGAATTTTTGGTCATGTGAATTTGTTGGTCAAACTTGACCGCAAAATTCACATTTTTAAAATTTGACCTTGAATAACTTTTCAAAGACACAACCGATCGGGACAGGTAAGATACCGTTGTAAAGTCACAGGTGTCCTCTTTCAAGTAATTCCTTGATCGTTATCCTGTGAGATCCTTTTGAAGAGTTAAACAAGAGAGAATATAGTACTGAACCTTGAAGTACTTCTTTTCGTAGCAATACCTTTACTTATTACATTCTGTTAACCAAATAGAAATAACTAAACGTAATTGCCGAAGAAAATAAACCAAAATCAGTACGTAATCTCGATAAAAATCGTAAAATTGATAGAAGTATTATTTTAATAAATTTTGGAGATTTTGGAGGGACCGTTAACAAATTAAGTCAAAATGATAGAAGATTTTCATTCGGTTGGTTAATCGTGCTTTCATTAGTGCAGCTATGGATCAGCCTACCTGCCACAACCATTCAGCAAAAAGATCAATCGCTTTTCTCATTATTAAAAGTGAGAACGAATTATGTATGAACAGGTCTGCTCATATCCGCAGATGAGATCAGAACTAGCCTACCGGATCGAAACACTTATCGTTTTTTTTTTTTTCTAAACCAACAGGTTTTTTTTCTACTTAATGCACTAGTGACCTCTATATTAAAAAAAAATCCTTGTTATTTATCTTCATGAAACTCGAATAAGTGCAAATACATAAATACTGAAGGCATCTTAAAAATCACCTCAAATCCGAAAAATTCGTCAATCCATAGACATTTGCGATTGTGCGATTTGTATTTCATAAACATTTCATTTAGCCATTATATAAAACCACAAGAAATTATAAAATTTTCTCTTACATAAACTTAATCCGGAACATTTATCAACTAATAACTTTTTCTGTTGTTCTGCATGCAAATTTCCACACCTCCATTGTACCATAAATTGAAAGTGAGACCCGCACAGCCCTCAATTTCCGTACAGTTTTCCATTCGGGCAAAACGAAAGTTGATCGCGTTAAATTGTCCATGTTATATACCTTTGAATGGCGATCAGAAAGCATAGTGTCAATCATGCAAAATATCTGGAAAAGCGTACAATTTGTCAATATACAATTCCCTAATCGTCACTGACGCGCTCAATCGCCTGTACAAATATTTCCCCTGACGTTTATGGTTGACGAGCAGAAGAAATACCAAAAGTGAAATAAAAAGTGAAAATAAATCCACCAGCGAACAGTAGATGTGGTAATGATTATGATTGCAATAAATCAACCGCGAAGTTGGATTAATTGAGTTTTTCTGGGCTTGTTTTTTTTTCTTCATAAAAGTGTATCAATTTCAGCGCGATCATCAGTGTCCGTTTGTTGTGGAGTGCGTCGTCGGTCTATCGGTCGGTCGGTTCGAAGTTGAGTCGAGCTTAATCGAGTTAAGCCTAAATAACTAAATGTAAGTGGATTGGGATGAATTTCCATTGGGCGCACATCAGACCATCTTGAAGATCTGTTTACTATTTAATTGAATACTATTTTTAATGGTTAACACATCATCCATTGCCAAAGTTGCCGCAGTTGGCCATGGCAGGTTCCTATAGTAATTTATTTTGATCTCTCGCCACATTCAACTGACGTGAGCTCCAGTCAGACGACATGAATAATGCGCGATAATATTATATAAATGATGACTCCAAAATAGGTCATCTGCGTCCACACATGTGGTCTCAATTTGTTGTCTCTGCAGCAGTTTCTTAATGAAATCTGCATAGCGCTCTGCAGCAAGTTCAATTGTTGCAAGATCCATTCTCAAACGTTTTGCATGCACCGCTTCAAGTGGCTGTGGTGGTGTCAGTCCGCCTTATATGAGACGCCCTCTTTCACTATTGGTGGAACATTTATCTCTAAGATATCAATAGACAAGCGGTTTTATATCATTCACCTTTTTTTCCTTTGTAACCCAGTTCAGTCGATTATGCAAATTACATATATTCGTCGCCTGAAGAATTTAGTTGGCGATCAGAGTTAAACCGGAATCTTGATGTTTATATTTAAAAGTGGTGTTTTTTTTCTGGACTAATAATAATAATTTATAAAAATTGCAGGAAAAGACAAGTTTTGTTTTTGTAAAAGAATGCCAAATCAACTACGCCGTAATTTTGTTGGGGGTAGTTTTTTTCATGCTTAGCAATCACCTGTTAAAGTTGGCGACTTCCAAGATTAATGGCACAAGAACTCAGATACTCAAAATTCTAAGCCATCAAGCGTATGTAAATAAGCAGACGAATATTTCTTCCATGATTTAAATTGGTTATATGCAAATTTGTGTTAATGTAAATATTGTATTAGTTGCGTAATTTTTGTCGGTTTGCACGATTATTTTGCCCGCTCTTATGGAGTTCGAACTTCAAAATGTATTTCTGTATATAGATTGTTGTACAAAATCAGTGTTTTGTCGCGATACTTTTGCCAGAAGAACGGATCTGCAGAAATTACAATAGTTTTAGTTCAGGTATAAAAGGAACGTATTTAGGAGCATCGAACCTAGCGGTAAGACACTACCGATTAAGAGCCATGCCTTCCATACCGACCTATTTCGTAGCAGGATGCACTGTTCTCACCTTATGGGAGTAAGGAAACAATATAATAATATTCCCATAAAACGCCCTGCTTATCGCAAGGGGTGACTAAACGGATTATTCTTCTGAAGTCCTACTAACAATATCATTCATTTCTGGAATAACCCTATACGTATACAGATTTTCCCCCGCCGTTGGCGTAGGTTCGAATCCCGCACAGGACACGATGATTTACTGACAAGAGTTTTACTTGTGAAGTCACTAGCATGTTTGAGCAGTAATAATTTCATGCCAAAAATTGTGACTCACAACATTGCAACATTTGTCAGGTTAAAATATCCCAATCCCCCTTTCGCTATTTTCTTTCCGCCTAAGCTGTGCTAAAATTGTGGCATAAGTGATCCAAACATGCGTATTGCCAGTAGATTTTGCACGATAATTAGCAACTGATTCCAAATATCATAATATCCTATATCGAGGATCTGATCGTCTGTAAACAATGAATTGGAAGTGAAGGCAAAAGAATAGGGATACGGAGACTTATGGTACTTCGACATTGGTGATATATGAATTGGGTAAAATACCGTCCAGAATAACGCAATTCAGATTATCAAAAAGGCAATTTTCAATCCAAAGAAGTAAAGAAGTATCAAAATTACATGCTGGAAATTTGTCAAAATGAATATAGTTCATATTTGGTGAAAGCACTTTGGAATATTTGGCAAAACGACCCCAAATTCACACACAATTCTATTTTCAGAACATGCAATTACACATCCAGGACCAAAGCCATATTGACGATCATGATCACAGAATACAAACCTAATCAGAAATTCCACCAAGAACAACAAAATTCCCAAATATTCTATTCAAAACTTTTGCGATAAATCAAATCCCACAGTTAAACCCAAACACCAGATTACGAAGCAGTGGATAGTGGTGGGCTCATTTTCTTTGTTGTTGTTCTTTCGCTCTTGCCAATATCTCGAGATATCGGGAGTAGAAGAGACAAACGACAGACTGATGTGATCCCAGCATGACTCGACGTGGCGTAGGATTTCATTTTCATCGAACAATTTCTTGTTCCTGATGGGGATTCTGATTTTGTCTGTGTTCTATGTTCAATGGTTAAATTTGATATATTCCATTAGTTGATAACAAAATTGATATGATTGTCATTGGTCTATGATTAAAGGACACGCTTAGGTTATCCATTTTGGGAATAGTTTAAAACATTTTACTGTGAAGGAGGAGCGTAATTCTTAACAAGCAGAAGCAAGATGCCATAAGATTTTTTCTATGGCGGGACCTAATAGTAAGTGGGAGGTGTGAGAAATTAGTGGCTATTTTGCATCTACTTTTTTACATAATTATTAATATAGAATGCATAGCCAGTGATAACTGTCGTATTTGCTTTGAAAAAGTAAAGATTTCATGAAACTACTCCACCTTGTGAAGACTTTGAGTAAATCGCCAAAGGTTAGCTGGGTAAACTTTAATTAAATGTCGAGGGTTATTAAAAGAGTGTAGGATTGCACAAAATATCATTCGGGGACCAAAAGCACAGATTCTGGTACCGATAAACTCAACAAAAACAAACAGTGTATTTATTTATGGGCTACGTTTGTCTGATTCTGCAAGTTCTACTGTCTTAATAAATTGTGTTAATCACAGCACTGCCCTGACTTTTCAAATTCTTACAAGTATCATAGAGCTAACGAACTAACCTAACAAACCTAACTTAACTATATTAAAAACAACATTCAGAGAAAAGAGCTTCTATAATTTTAAATGAGACATGCAAATTGTAACAAGAAGCTAAATATTGCTTTCTGCACATTTAAGCCAATGTACCTTGGCTTTACGGAATGTTTTTTTTTGTTTTGCAATTATCCGAAATTGCTGCTGAAACACTCCTTGATGGTAACAATTTCCAGGCAAATATAGATGCATCCAACCATTACCTTATATTGTACTACTATGCCATGTGTACATTACGCAAAAGAAGGCAGTAAAGTATGTACTCGTCAACTTAACGCAAACAAAAGCACAGGTAACGAAGCAATATGCATCTTTGCTTATGAATTTCCATAGTAGTCTTTCAACGCCCATATCTCTATGCAAACCAACATTAAACAAGGTTCAAGAGCAGCCATGCCAACAACCGAAACGGTGCCAATCTATGTATCTCAAAGATTTTCTTTGATTTTCTCAGAGTTTGTCTATTTGCATTTGTCGTTTCGCGTCTGCATAACAAATTGACGTAGATCGATATGTTGGCAGCATACACCCAGCCGGGTGTGAAACTCTGTGAACGTAACTATCTGTGATTTAAATCAGATAAGGCGATAGACTCATTGACTCGTTTCCGTGCCCAATTCCAGCCGTTTATTGTTACAAAAAAAAACAACGTTCCATCAGAAGGTCAAAAACGCCTCAATTAGCTGAAATTGTCGTGAATTTACGTTGTCATCTTTCAAGAGCCGGATAAGCCAGATATAAATTTTCTTAGTCTGAATCGAGTTGACAAATTTGATGCAAATTGGATGGAAATTACTCGGCTTTTTACGCTGACGTAGTGTCAGCCTCAGCAGTCGGGTTTGGGTCATGTCAACTTTACTCTTCTTCAAGATAGCTCCACCTCCAACGTCGTTCGTTTCATTAAACCTAAATTGGATGCGTTCCTGCGGCCTGTTTTCTCGGCTACTCTCTTGATGTCACGTCAGAATTTGCAGAATTGTAATTTTCTAGTTAATTTTAGGTTGCTTATGCGCGGTCAGCATGCAACCATAGCTTTGGGCTAATCAGCTAATGGCGCTTTTTGTATGAGCAGTCGGAGATAAGAGATACAAAATTATCTTGGAAGACGTGACGAATTTAAATGAAGCATGATCTGATTGCAAAATGGCTTCAGTGGAATGAGGTACTCATGGACAATTGGGACAGTGAAGTGAAGACCGACACCACGAACGGGTTCTATGTAGGTTGAGCCGAGATGGGTTTCTAGAACAAATTTTTATAGTTTGCGGGTGTTGTAAATGTCGGCTTTCTAATGTAAGCAATTATTTTAGTTTTATGAGGCAACCGCATTAAGCTACAAGGTTGCACGGCGCCACTAATAGGTAAGTGTCCAGCTGTTGAACAGAAATTAACATTTATTGACACCTCCTGCTTCAGAGTCACATTTTAAATTAAAGCGGGAATAATGCATTAGAAAAACCGCACATAATTTTCATACTCATTACATAAGCAACATTTATTTTATTTTGTTTTGTTTTTAACGTCAACAATTTGTCTGGAACTGTGTCAACTTTTTAATTAATTTTTAGATTTAATGCTTACCCACCACCGGGAAGGAATATAAAAAAGTCGGAAAGATTTCGTGACTACCTAATGCATGGGTTTTCGTCATCGTTTTATGGTTTTCCTAACAAACTTTCATCGTATGTGAACTGTTACCGAATATACGAATAAACTCTTCCATAGCGTGCAAAAAGATTTTTTTAGTTCATGCGTTTCGTGAGATCTGAGTGACAAGATACATCACGGAACTGGATTTATAAACTTGGGAATCTAGGACGTTCTAAGGAACAATTTTAATTAGCACAGACCATAAACATAAAAAGTGATTTATTAGTACATAATAAATTCAATTTGCAAACAAGAGAAGTATATTGTATATAGCAAGAAAATTAGGATATTAAATCGTATATACTTTATGACAGTCATGAAAGTATTGACATAATTAATATTCCGATTATATTTCGACATTCAAATTGTGATCAAAAGGGTAAATGAGAATCGTAATACGTATCGTTATCCCTGAAAATTACGGCCGTCCATAACATGATTTCGAAGAAAATCCCAGTGCCAAACTTTTGACCTATTTGATCGATATTGTGAATAATTGGAATTTAGAAAATTGAATTATTATTTATCATGATAGCGTAGAGTAAGTTAAACACAATGAAATAAGAACTGCAGTCGTTAAAGAAATTTCAAATAGAAAATATTAAAGGAAGAAAAGATATTAGAATTGAATAAAAAAAGTGGCAAATTGTAAAATAAAAGTAAGGTACAATGCACACAGTCTACGTTGCACGAGCACTTGATAAGAGACCAAATAGACGCCCTCTAAATACTCAAACCGAGCTTGAACGCTCTATGCATATATACGTACATATATATCTGACAATCAGAGATAATTTCAGGTACCTCATTTACGTATACGGTAAACAGCAGAGGATCCAATATTGAGCCTTGTGGTTTGCCGGACTCAATTGTCGAGTCGTACGATAAGTGATCTTCTGTTTTTACTTGTTGCACAAGACCCGAAAAAGTTTGAATTTTATCGATATTAAGTGGAATGTATGTAATTAATGCTATCAAAGGCTAATAAGTCGAGCAAATAAAAGTAAGTAAAATAGTTCATATTTATCGAGAGCAATACGAGTAGCATTTTCTATCTATATCAGGAAACTTGAACCTAATCTGATGCATCGGGATTCATTTCAGCTATGGTTTCTTTATGACGTATTGAATTATACTAGTAGTTCACTCTTCCGATTCATGGTATTGTTCCTACAAGGACACTATCGCACTTGTTTTATTTGAACTTCGTTTATTTCGATGCTCTCTCACAACAAAGATATTTTAACTCGTAATTCTCTCACGAAAGTTTTTATGCTAATTGTGGTATTCAACGTGTTAAAGTTCCAACTACTTTACTACTGCAGCAGCCAGAGTCTTCTACAGTGATTGTTCCACTGTCAGCAAAAAATTTGATCAATAGTAGGTAGACAACGACGTGATTCTCATTAGTATTTCCTTCTGTAGAGACTGTGAGCCTTTCTTCATATAACAACTGAAATAATTCTTTATGTCGCATTTTGACGATCTATTGTGGACATAATTTCTTCTCTTCAAAAGACGACCGTGCTTCGGACCCACAGGTCACAACAGGAGCTAAGTTACAGGAAGAAACCATCAAGATCGGAAGAGCG
>QYTT01089397.1:0-16206 GCA_006980735.1 Dasypogon diadema | reverse complement strand
AAAAGATTTTTTTAGTTCATGCGTTTCGTGAGATGTTAGTGACAAGATACATCACGGAACTGGATTTATAAACTTGAGAATCTAGGACGTTCTAAGGAACAATTTTAATTAGCACAGACCATAAACATAAAAAGTGATTTAGTAGAACATAATAAATTCAATTTGCAAACAAGAGAAGTATATTGTGTATAGCAAGAAAATTAGGATATTAAATCGTATATACTTTATGACAGTCATGAAAGTATTGACATAATTAATATTCCGATTATATTTCGACATCCAAATTGTGATCAAAAGGGTAAATGAGAATCGTAATACGTATCGTTATCCCTGAAAATCACGGCCGTCCATAAATGGTATAAAGTTATAAAATTTCAAATAGAAAATATTAAAGAAAGAAAAGATATTAGAAATGAATAAAAAAAAGTGGCAAATATGAAAGATAAAAATAAGGTACAATGAAACCCACGCACACAGTCTACGTTGCATGAGCATTTGATAAAGAACCAAATAGACGCCCTCTAAATATTCCGACCGAGTTTGAGCGCTCTATGCATATATACGTACATATGTTTCTGACAATCATAGATCATTTCAGGTACGTCATTCACGTATACAGTAAACAGCAGAGGATCCAATATTGAGCCTTGTGGGTTGCCGGACTCAATTGTCGAGATGTAAGATAAGCGATCTTCTGCTTTTACTTGTTGCATACGACCCGAAAAAGTTTGAATTTTATCGATATTGACCACAATAATATGGCCAGTGGAATGTATATAATTAAAGCTATCAAAGTCTAAGAAGTCGGGCAAATAAAAGTAAGTAAAATAGTTCATATTTATCGAGAGAGCAATATGTCCATCCTGTTCTATCTAGATCAGGAAACTTGCCCCTAACCTGGCGCATCCAGATTCATTTCAGTTATGGTTTCTTTGTGATGTGTTGAATTACTAGTATCCCCTTTCTGATGCATGGTATTGTTCTTAAAGGTGACTATCGCGTTTTTTTTATTTGGACCTCTTTTATTTGAAAGCTCTCTCATGACAAAGGTATTTTAACACGTAACTCTCTCACGAAAGCTTTTATCCTAATTGTGGCATTCAACGTGTTAAAGTTGCAACTGCTTTACTACTGCAGCAGCCAGAGTCTTCTGGTGATTGTTCCACTGTCAGCAAAAAATTTAATCAATAGTAGACAACGACGTGATTCTCATTAGTATTTCCTTCTGTAGAGACTGTGAGTCTTTCTTCATATAACAACTGAAATAATTCTTTATGTCGCATTTTGATGATCTATTGTGGACATAATTTCTTCTCTTCAAAAGACGACCCACAGGTCACAACAGGAGCTAAGTTACAGGAAGAAACCATCAGCTCACGTCAATTTCAAAATCTGTAAATCCTGTATATCTAGCCATTAATTTCTATTCTATGATCCAGCATTCAAAAATATAATTATTATAAAAAATATACAACAAGCAGTTTGACATTGAAACCAGTTGAGATGGGTGGCATTCTGCATCAATTCACCCAACTCAGAACAAGGTAGACCCCTGTTCTGGGAATACATCATTCATTTTCATAAAAATTTTACACTGAATTCTGCTTGTGGATAGCAATCTTTACATTCCACTGCAATTCTTTATTTTTTTTTAACACCTTTTATAGTCTCTCAGCTTTTTCTGCTTCCGTTTGATATTTTAATGGATTTTTTTCATACTTGTCAACATTAATTTCTGTCTACTTTTTCGCATTTTTGAATTTTTATCGTCTTCCTCTTAAAAATGATACAATCATATTTTAATTGCTGTATTTTCGCATGAAAAAAAATGAAGTAGCTTTATACAAAACAAGAAGGAAATTATCTTTAAACAAAAGAATTTTATTTTATTCCCAAGCATCTGAATACAATGTGCAATGCAAATTTTCACAAAGTGTTTTTTTTTGTGTTGCAATAATTTAAATTTGCAGCTCTTATTGTTTTCCAGTGAGTCGAATTCACTTGAAATTGCGTTAATGAAGGCCATAATTCAGGAATGGTAAATTTTATAGAATTACGTTTGATACTTGAATTCATTTGTTAATGAACTTTCCCTTTTTGTGGAAAACTATCTGTTTTGTAACGTAGGAAAAATACAAAACTACTAAAATGTAATACAAAATAATACAGCAAAATAATTAAATATTTAAAAAATACAGTGTAACAATATCACTACTGTTGAGCTCCAAATTTTCTCTTCCCTTACAAGAGAATGGAGGCGGTCCTTGTGAACTCGATTTGATATATAGTAAAACCTGTCTAACCCGGAACCTATTGGGATTCGAGTTTGAGCAGGTTTCCCGCATATGAAGGTTCAGAAAATGTATGTATAAGCATTTGGAACATAGATTTCCTCTTCCGAGTTTCTGTGGAGAGAAATATGGACGTCGGGTGTCCTTAAGGCTATTCGAAACTCTTAACATTTTCGATCCAATGGTGATCGGTTAGTAAGAGCTCTTCATATAATTCTCTTAGAAAAATATCGTGTGAGTCACAGGTGACTCTCACTGGATTGAACGTGTTAAAAGCAATCGAATGATCAAATTCGAACCATTTCGGAGATATTAAGTTGTTCACTGTTGTTTAAATCGGATAGGATCTTCCTAGAAATTGTAACACACAAGTACAGTGTATTAAGGGCTTGATTTTCACATAAGTACTTACTTGTATGAAGGAATGTGAGAGTAATCTTCATTCCTATACCTCAAAATAAAATTGAAAATTTCACATTAGTCCCTCTTCCATACTACCCACGTTATACACCTATACTGTGCGAGTACCACAGGGGAATCATCTGGGTCCACTGCTCTTTGCTATTTGCGTTAACGATATAACTCCTGCTTTGTTTTTTGAATGCTCTTTGTTATAATGATGTTGTTTCGAATGATATTAATTTCTCAGTCATTCTGACTTTATATTTCTTCATAACCTCTACAATAGCGTTCTTGTCATGTTTAGTCAACTTCTTACGAAATTCAGAACATTCAAATTGATAGTATCCAGTGATATCATCTTAAAACGCGCTTGTGGTGACATTTTCATCCGATAAGTATCGCTCTACAAAATTTGCAATAATCATTGAATTAGTGTAATTGGTTTATTAATAGTTTTCTTATTTATGGAACAATATTCACGAAAACCCTGTAAGTCGATAATGAGTGCTTGCCCTTTCTCAATTTGAATAAATCATTCTAAAAATTGGCGTTCATCCCAGCACAGAGCGTGCTTTGCTTCAAGGCACATGTAAATTTCAGTAGCAAGTAGGTGTGAAAAGAGGAGCCCAAGAATCTTTGAGCAGACATATATTCATTCAATTTGCATACCCTAAAAACAATGTCCCATTTGTGTGTGGTTCTTCTAGTTGGTTATTTCCATGGCGTTAATTCGAAAACTTGATATGTTGCCACCGGCTAAAGAGTAGTGCAATCTTCTGAATGGACCCGTGGTTTGAATTTCATTGAAGAAAACTAGTTTTCGCGTCGCGCATCAAGGCGTAATTTGCAGACTGCAACGACTGCAAAGCTTTCGGGGTAAAATGGATGCATTGGCACTTCCATAAAATGTGGAGCAGTGGGCTGCAATTACTATAAATTAAAAACTAGAAAAGTAGCAAATGTGGCTGGGTTTATACGCATGGCAGCATTCTAGCAATTATTGACGGCACATTTGCAACAATTTTTATGTGTGCTTCGTGGAGCTGCAATTTGCATCTGGAACACGTGGAGCATTCGTGTGATAGATTCCTTAACAGCTTTGGCACCAATTCGTCAGTCCGCATCTAACTGTATTCGCACACTCTACTTTTTAAGTAACATTTACTCACTAAAACGTTTTACTTTACGATGTTCGAATCGTAAAACGAAACGACCGAAAAAAATTGGGAAAAGTTGTGGAAATGTTCACGTTCACCGACACTTGGCATTGACTGCATGGTTTTGTCCTCGCAGTTTTCGAGGGCATCGAACTTGAATTTTTCAATAAATTTAATTGGAAACATCCAAGCGATTTTCTTTGCATTTCTCATCAATTAAAGGTTTCTGCATTCGCGTCAAGTCAAGTCAACAAAATAGTGCTCAAAGCCAGCCTGCAGACATCAGTTGCAGTGCTTTGGTTTTGCCTTGGCAGTGTCGAGTGTAATCGGTCAACCACATAATCTCTAATTCATTTGTCCTACACTCAAGTGAACATTCATTCCGTGTATCAGTAAATCCAAAACGAACCGTGGAACTATTTTTAGAGTACCTGAGCAGCAAGAACACCCAGATCCCAGATGGATCCACATGATCGTCGCCGTCGGCTCTTTTTTGCTTGATTCTGTAATTACTGCCCACTTCTTCCAAGTCTGTTCCCGATTATGAAAAAAAGTACCTATACTTCCCCTAACCCTGAGAGTATATGAGATCAGCCAAGTAGGCGATAAGAATTTCTGTAAATATTTAGAAAAATCGATCGCACATAGAGACGAACAGACCATTTTGTTGTTGAAGATAAATAAACTTGGGAAAAGTTGACTGATGGCAGCTTGGAATTTTCATGGAATTTTTCGAGCTTAAATTGAGTTTGTCGAAAACATTTCCGAGAATTAATTCGAAAGTTTATGGCATCAGGAGACGATTGAAAAGTGTTCACATTAAAATGCTTCGAATATTTGAGTAATTGATTCGAACGCGTCTATGGGTTGCGTATCTCCACGTAAATCAAGATTAGTTGAATTGGATCTGGTAGTAAAGTCTGTTTTTTTTTATTCAAAAATATTATGTAACAAATGGGGATAGCTCCGGAACGACTGTGAATAAAGGGGATAGCTCCGGAACGATAATGGATAATTGAACTGATGTTTTTTAGTTACAAAAGTTTTTACTATGTATTCACGGAAGAAATAAGAGTCATAAGAATTTAGCTCAAATGGAAAAAGTTATTTCTTTTCTATTTATTATTACACTCCTATGTTGAATAAATGTTGACCAATGTGGTTCGTTCATTTCTTGCTTTCTCTAAAAAAAGGTATCGTTACTTTTTTCAAATTACCGTACCGTTTTCGGAGAATTTGAAAAGAAACAACAAAATTACTCATATATTAAAATTTTAAATCATTTGTAAAGGAATTCCTGTAAAAATACATGGCTAAAAGGTGGAGAATGGTAATAAGAATAAATATGATCTGAACAGGAATCTCAATAAAACATTCATTAATACTTTTCCGCACATTTCTAATTAAGAAGGCATCTCACTACTATAAGAAATCGATCTAAATATATTTTCACAACAATGTCTATCGAATTCGAATAGCAATGAAAAGAAAAGGCAACTAACATTACTTTGGTACCTGGAAATATCGACACTATGTGCTACTTTCACATCGCCAAAGAACTTAGTGGCCTTCCTTTGAACTTTGTCTAATGCAAACAGTGCAATACTTTCAGTCCTTTGTTTAATCCGTATTAATCTTATGGACGTTGCACCATCCGAGCGATTGAGCAAGAAGCATCCAATCCAGTGACCGTGAAAGGAGGTTATCCTCTAAATCGATCGAATTTTGCTCTCTGTAATTTTAACCTTGTGAGCACATATTGAACTTCTGAAGTGAAATTAATACACACTATCTATTGAAATAATTTTTAAATCTTGTATTTTACGTTAAACTCTGCTCTGCCTATTGTTAGGTATAGCACTAACAATAGTCACCTTCATATTGATGCAGATAATAAATATCAACGAAAATAAGCGCACTCTGCTGTGAGTTACATTTTTCATAAACTCGCTAATAAATGCTAATGTAAAAATTCCGTTTAAGCTCAAGTTAAGTAGACTTGTTTACGGTTATGAGAGAAAATTAAGATATCGGTGCTACGCTATACACCCCTGGCATTTTCTTGTTTTCATTTTTTTAACCTCGAATAGTTTTCCTACTTCAGCCCATAATCTCCGTTCTCCCCACCCACCTACTCTTGTATTTGCTGCGTATACATTGACTCCATCAGATCAAAATTTTATTAATTCTGATAACCTGTTTTATTTCAATTTCCCTTCCAGTTTTTCACATCTAATAATTTTCAATTTTTCTCTATTTTCAGGTGAGTGCAAATCTAAAACTCTGCCCCGCATCCATTTCGACACGTCCACTGATTCAGCACAAAACGAAGGTAACTCAGGCTAGTTACGCGATAGGATCGCGATAATTCAGGGAATAATTATCTGTTTTTGTTTATTTCTTACTACTTTTGATTAATGTGCAATTAGATCTGTGAATGATACTCTCAAATCTCGATACTTTGCATATACTAGTAGTACGAACACAGACCGATAGACAGACGGACGTAATTTTATTATATCGTCGTACAATTTCACATTTTTGTTTTGAATGCGGTTAAAAATTTTATATGCGATTGATGTCAACTGGGTGACGTAATTGCCTTGTTATGGTTCGTTATGGTCAATATATCGAATTTCAACACATTTGTTACGATGAATGACTAATATCGAATATTGACGGTGGTGGTTTTCAACTTTTTGGTTGACTGATAATCGCCGTGGTTTATTTCTATTTTAAAAATTAGCTTGTGTTTGCGTTCCTGGGGCTTGTTCATTTGTCACTGCCCAACTATTTGTTTGATGGTGTCGTTAACGCTGTCACACTGTTTAGTTATCAATTACAATTTGTGCTAATTGCAAAATTTATTGATTCTATTTCATGGTATTAATTTTCAGACGACGTAGGTTAAGTAAACACACTTGGGACATCACCTTTTAATTGTCGCAAAAGCTTCTCTCAACTTGATTTATACATTTTCCTTCGAAGAAAGGAGAAGTTCTTAAAATAACTTAAAGGGTTCTTTGTTAATAATGAGGTTTAGAATTTTAATATTGGTATTCTAAAAGAGAACATAAGTCTGTGGATAAAGATAAAATATTATAAACTATTTTTATGATTTTTCTACAAGAAAGGATATTGATTCGCTTCAACATTTACCCCCGAATATTAACTACTGTAGTGTACACTTTTTGCTCATTATGTCCTGCAGAAACACCAAGCGAGCTGAGCTCAAGATTTATATTGATGATGATTCTGCAAGATTCTAGTTCCTCCAGATCTTGTTGTACAGAGGTGTTACAGTTTTCTTCCTTTAAATCAGGCTATACTGCAGTCTCAGGCGACATTAGGAGATAAGAAATAGAATGAGTATTGATGCTGGGATCTCAGCTATAACTATTTCTACCTAAGGTTGATCAGCCGAAGATGTCTGGATCCCAAGCTCCCCTACTCGCCTACTCTCGTGTTGATCTTCTCCATATAAGAATCCGTAAAGGAAATGTATATTAGCGACATGAAAATTGTTCAGGACCGGCAGATGATCCATTATAGAGATTAGGCGGGGTTAACAAAAAATTGCTGATATTGATTGCAATACAAACTGTTTCCCCATTTCAATTCACCCTCTTCTGAAACTATTTTGTGCCTTCGCAGGAGCAAGTTAGGACTCAAGAGGGGTGTTTTCGACAATAAAAATACATCTAATCTAGTTTTTGAGGTGTAGATCTGATCAGATCTTTTATTTTTTATCTGTCGTTTTCATATTTCTTTACTCTTGCGAGTATTCGCTTTAGGACCTGGGGAATTGTTATATGCGCTAAGTAAATTGCTTAGCTGCAGCGAATATGTTATCATAGTTTGATACGTGTATGTCAATCTCTTCCTAAGAGTGCACCACCGATTTCCTTAAATATTCTACACATTTTTCAATAGTAACAATATTTATTTACATTTCAAACGCAACTATTTCAAAGATATCTACAACCAAATCCCAACCATCTTTTTGAAAAACAAGAGCAAAATACATCAAAATCAACGTCAACTTTTTGAAATTTAATAGAAAACTAAGTAAACTTCAATAACAATTAGTTTTGCAAATGAAATGGTCGTATTTGGATTTAAAAAAGTTGTCGATTTTTTCAAAAAGTTGATCTTATTTTGTATTATTCGCTTTTGTTTTTTGAAAAACTTGGTCTTAATTTTGATAGCTCTAGCCTTCATTTACCTGTGGAGAAATTTCCTTGATCAGTTATACCAACAACGCAAAAGGGTGTGGGGGAATATTTTAGGTTTCATTACGTCACCAAGGTGGTTGGACCGCGGACAGTATCCATTGATGTTCCTGATGGTTTTCAGGTAATGACCTCATCACTGCGTTCGATGTTCCAATCTTATTTTGGAAGACCATCCAACCTAGGTCTAAATTTGAATGAATTGAGAATTGTACTCAAGCGCATTAAGGATAATATGAAAAATATCTGTAACCAATGTCTGACAAACTTCCAAACTGGCATGGGTATAAAAAAAATTTCTTTTGAACATAACTCCAAAAATTACGGATTTTTCGAATATCTAGATCAGGACACTCCCTCAATTTACCATTTAAGAGAAACCTGCGTAAGATGACCAGTCATCAAACTTAACGGTCCGACTAAGTGTTGTCTTAAATTTGAAAAAAAAAAAACAAATTTTAGCCATCCTGCCCAACTCTCAAAGCGATGACCAGCATAATTGAAAAGAACGAAGGTAATTGGTAAAATCTTCAAATCACATACGCTGTGAATCACTAGCAACAGTAGTAGCCCCCAATGCCACGATGAATAATTGTCAAACAATAGTGCAACCGTCATTGCGAAGCGATATTATCGGCAACTAATTTTCCAATAGAATTAGCATCATCCTGCTGACTGTCAGTAAGAGCTATCGCTTAGCAAGTCCGTAAAGTGTTTAAATTCTCACTGAAGGCTAGAATTAATTAAGCTCAGGGCTTATCTCTTTCTGTGGGGGGTGAGGGGGCGGCTGAAGAGTGAAGCGCACAAAATTCGATAACACCAAAATAAAAAGCGGTGACAAAGAAAGGCAGTTACATCAGCGCGGCCAAGTTGATCCAGTGCCGCCAGTGCTACATTGTTGGGGAGTTAATTAGCTGGTGATTAATAGAAGTTATTACGTGCGGAAAGCACTTCCCACTGAACATAATCCACCTTCCTTTTCCGGACTCCATGGATGTGTGACATAAATTACCGCCTCGCCTTGTCCGCATCATATTGTCCAAACAATTGGATTTTTTGTACGTTTTACAGCAAAAGTGTTTTTGTTTTTCACTGAAAGCCATTCGAACTGAGTCGAGTTCTTTGTCCGATTACAACAATCCGCGAGCTTGACCGACAGATAGGCAATACAGGCGGGCAGGGAAGGCCGTTCTTGATGATTCGAACTGATTAAAAATGATTAATTTTTTTTAGTGGGGTTTGTGTTGAAATTTCTTCACAGTGGGATTTTGTCTTGAAAATTCAACTTCCCGCTACAAATGTTTATCTGAGATACAATTGCGGATTTGTTCAGAAACAGTCGAATAATTACCAACGCGCTTGAATCAAGTGAAGTACGCTTGAACCTCTTTCGGGCAATGAAATTTATGGGCCGAACACCGAACATCTTGGAAATGTAAATTAGAAATTTAACTGGTATTGCATAATAGCACGTACGGTAGAAGAAATATTTTTGTACCTTTCATTTTTGAGAAGAGACAATGGTAGTTCAAGGCAAGCAGAAGGTGGTATGTGTTTTTCGGGGTTGCATAAGGGTCACAATCGGTAAAAAATGTGGCGCAATAGATGTCAGATGTCCAGATAAATGCTCTTTTGTTTTTAAAAATTTCAATAGTGTGGGTCCTAACTGTCGTAAGACAACGAGAGAGCACTAGAAGTGTTTGAGCCGAGAGTGTTGGAAAGCCACGAAATGCTATTAATTAAATCTAAAGATATGTAGCCAGTGACAAATAATTGAAAAGGAGCGTGTTGGGCACCTTTAGATAAAATAGCAAATTTTTTATCGATGAAAAACTTGATCTCTGAATTTGTTAGACTTTTTATAGAGATTAGTTTTGCATACTTCTCAAAAAACAACGTGCCTGACAAATTTGGAGGGAACGCAAGAAGTATGATCATCTAAGCCTTTATCTAGGCTAAGCAATTTATCTAACAACGATACGTACTTTTTGCACCAAAATTGGACATCAAGAACTCTGTTTTACACTTTCTACAATCGACGCTATTATATAGGCCAGTGGTTCTAAACCTGTAGGAAATCTCGGACCACTGGATCAAAACTTGTATTACTTATGGATCAGCTACTACTTTAATCGGTTTTGTTTAATTTAAAGTTTCAAACGACATCCACAAAAAAAGTGCATTCTGTCAGCTACGTGCATGGTTCTTTAGGAACTCGTGGACCACTTGAGGGTGGACCACTGGTTGGGAATCACTAATTTAGGTTAACTCTATGTCGAAGTTCTTTTGGGAAATTGTTTCCTGTGTGGGCGGTTTAGCTTTTTTTTAGTTCAGTCTACAAAGCAACCAAAAGGCAAAAGGCATTATAAATTCATAAAATCTGCACTTCATTCTTGCATTGAAATAACGAATTTCAGCTAAAAAATTTTTTTTTTATTTTAGCCAAATAACAGACATTTCTCTGAATGCCGGCTGTGTTATGAACTCTTTACCAGTTTCCAAAATCCAGGCAATTTTCAATTTGTACCTCGCTTCCTTATCTATTGATCTATTACTCATTTTAATTCTATTAAGACATCTCCATTCCCACCATTATCTAGCACCACCTGAAACTACAAAACTTTTAAAATTATGATGTGCAATAACAGCTGGCTCAACAATAGGCCGTGGATTTTCCCATTCTCACAATTTTCTTGAAGTAGCCATTGAACGCTTGAATACAAGACGTTTACTCACCCATAGAAGATTCATTCAACTTACACCGAACCTTTTATTTTTTTCAAACACTTCGAACGACAGGTAGCACTCAATTAACGAAAAAACAAAAACACTTGGCGGTATGGACTTGATCGAAAGCACTCTGCACTACCATACAATTTCAAAACCTTGACACTTAGCGGCATCGAAAATGTGACAAAATCGGACACAAGAACTTACATAACGCACCTCTGCATCACTTTTTTTATTTTATTTTCTTTTCTTTTTTTACTTTACCCATTCACCCGTTTTTTTTTGTTTTTAATAAGAACTGTGCGGAAAGTTAGCTACCTGGTAATTGCTGCTGTGTGACATGAATGTAGAAGTTAAGTGGATTATTTCGTTCGTAATTACCTGGTAGCCAGTGCAAATAACAGTAAAGAAAGGTAAAAGCAGTTAGATAAAAAAAAATTCTTGAAAACAAGAAATTTGAGCTTCTCGTTTACAGTTTCGTTTTTAGAATTTTTTTAATTCTGCAGAAAAGTGTGCTATTCATTCTAGCCACCAGGAGAAAAGAATGCGTAACAAATTTTGTAGGCAATGTTTTAAGAAAGAGTATTTTTACAGAAGTACACGACATTTTAGGTTTCACATACTTTTATGAAGAATAATTTGTTTAGAATAAATCCGCTCAATTGTGTTTACCTCCTCACAACATTTGTTAGGTTTAAAATAATTCACAATTTCGCTGTACATCAGATTCCTTTCGCCGAAACGGCACAATATATTAATATACAATTTTAAAAAAGTACTCTACTGTTAAATTGTTAGCAAATTTCTTGTCACATAGATGATTAATTAAGTGAACGTATAAGCCAGTGTTAATTAACAGTGCTTGTCACACCTATGCAGATCGGAAGTTCAATATGGTTTAGAAGCTCTCTTAATATTTCACTCAGGTTCGAATTTATTTCTCAATAAATTCGTCTGCATTGTCACACGTACCGAAATTTATTCAGAAATTTACACTACTCCAAAGTAATAATAAAATAAGAGAGAAAAACAATGAAATTTCTTCAACGACCCTCTTGATACTCTTACACCAATTATAGGCTGTCCCGTGACTGGAATGAATTAACCGGAAAAAACAACTGTGTCCATTGTGTGACAAATTTGAGTGAATGACCACATCGCCCCGACATTAATCATTCAACCATCAGTCCAGCGTCAGCAGCCTCCACTCACTTTACCTGCTGTGCACCTGTACAATGAGCACGGAGACATGTGGTTATTGCACATCCGTTCGTTCACATTATCGAAGTATTTCAGAAAAAATGCCTAGAAATGCGTTTAATTCCTGGCCTAAGTATGTTAATTTGTGCGAATAGGGAAATCAGAGAAAGCGGTGTTTGCCGTAACGAACTGACACGGAAGTTATTCCCGTAGGAAAATTAAAATCGCTGACTGCTTTGCAATTGCCATCATCAGAGCGTTCTAGAAATGCAGCACCAGTGGAAAGTGCATAATTGCCATTTTTTTTCTATTAAAAATTCTAATTTGATGCTAACAGTCGATGGTTGCATAACATCTTGGAGGCCGGTCACCTTGCACATGAAATTCCCGAAGCAAGTCACGAAGTTGGCTCGGTCCGGCCTATATCTAGATACAAAACAAGTGCAATGGAAGTCCAGATCCAGTTGTTTTGCATAAAGTCGTGTGACTGCATCAGTTCAAGGTCGCGTCTTCGAATTATTCTCATGACTTTCGATGAGCTTTTTTCGAGACTGCAAGGTGTCAAACAAAAGTCGTAGATGCAGCTGTTGGAATTAATTGAGTAAGAACTACCTGAAAAACTCGCTTTGTAGAAAACAAAAGAATATTACTGTGACGTGATAAACTGCATAATCTTGCACACGGCAGACAGTGGAACAGCAGCTGTTTGGGTTCATAACAGACTTGCAACAAAAACTCGGCTGCATTCAAGTATGTGTAAGAACTGGGGGAATATATATACATATATATTTCTTTTGATAATACTGTAAAACAATTTTTAACCATTTATCTGTAAATGAAATGAAAATAACTTTTCTGCAGATGTTATTGAGCTTATTCTAGAGCAATAGTTTGATTCTTATGATCACGCATTTTAGAATATAATTTGTATCTTTTGCAGTGTGCACAGCAATGCATAAGCCTATGGCATAGAGAAATTATTAATTAGAGATCCACTTCTATACAGAAAAATGGTCAAAAAGTGCCCCAAATGTAACCCTAACATCTCGGGTTTAACCCAAGGCAAAATTTTTTTTGACCATTTCTCTGTTCCTGACTGAATGAGTACATCGTTTACTGCGTCTTTTTTTGAAGACGAGTTGCAGATTGACAAGAGCTGTTCAACTACAATGGAAATTGATTTGGATAAACCTCATCGACCCTCTAATTCCTCATGCCCGGTCATCTGCCCACCAACCACTGTGTCATCATTGTGCGCGGTAGACTCTAGGAATTTTGGTTACTCTTCTGAAACTTTCATAGCCAGCGAATCCACCCTCAACAAGAGGTGCCATCTCTCCTAACCCTGACGCTCCACCCTTAACAAGAGGTGCATTCAGTCCATGTCCAATGGAGGAGTCGTATTTTTTTGAAGGTTGCTTCTTGCTTGAAGACGACTATCCATTTGTTCCTGAAGCAGTGGCACCAGGTTTTCAGATGTGTTACATTTCTTACGATTTTCATTACATTTTTACAGGTTTTATACTATCTTTATTTACTTTTTTGTCCATAAATATCTAAAAAAAAACATTATTTGAAAATTCCAATATAATTGTTGGCATACCTTATACAGTGTTACCATATTTCAATTTATTCTGCTGTAGGCAACTTAATTTAATACAACAAAGATCCTCTTGTTGTCCTTCTTAGTAGTATATTTCATCATTTCAGTATTGCAAGGCTTTCGTTGCACAACGCAAGTTATGAACGCCGAGATTCGCTGTATTCTCCAGATCTTTTTTGTTCCTTTGTGCATCTGTTCCACTTTTCTTTATCTCAAGAGAAGCCTCACGCATCATTAACAACAGAAAATGCTTTTCCTTCCTTTCACCACAAATCCGCAATTCATTGAATCTGATGGGTGCTGCTGCCTACCTGTACCTACACAGTTCCCTTTACGCTTGATGTACCCTACGTCATCTGCCGCATCTAACGGAAATCAGACTTATGATATTCTCGTAGTTTCCGGTCTAGTTGCAACTGTGTTGCAATTAATTTATCACTTCCCATGAATTGAAGGAAGAACCAGTCAAGTCACCTGTGCATTTTCACTTTTTGCCTTGTACTTGCGACTGCCTGTTGCAGGTTTGCAGCTGCAAAGGGATCAACGCGATCAGTAACAGAAAAAAAGCGAAAATCTCAATTAAAAAGAGTGGAAGATAATTTAAGAATTCACCTGATAAATGCAAATAATTTCAAGAGAGTTTTTCTCCTTTGTCAGGTCACGTTGCAGGTTGCGGATAAATACCTCTGCGGCAATAGATAAAATGCTCTGTGACAAGTTTCAATTTTTAATGAGATTCTCTGGCGGAGGAAAGAGCACTGGTAAAAATCGAACCAGCGACATGAACAACTTCATTTACTGACTGTGCTCCAGTACCGTTAAAGTGCGTTACCAGTTACCACTCTACCCCACCAGGGAATGAATTATTGCACTTCCTAAAAAAACCCGGAATTCTCTTTATTAGTGCGGAATGCGTGCAATGAAGCCGACACTTTTTGCTGACTGTCGCCAATCTGTCAAGTTGTTCTCTTCTTTGATTTCCACATTTCCGAGTCCGTTCCGCTAAATTACTTGCTGTCTTTTTTAAAAGTTAATTTTAACGTTTTTTTTTGGAGAAAAATGCTGGGTCAAGGTACTTCAAATTATTGCTCAGAGAACAACACCAGGAAATTAAAAAAAATATTTCTGTACACATTTTACAGGGCAATAATCCTTGCACGAAATTATTATCATTGCCGTCGCCGTGACATTGTGGTGTCGTTTATCAACTGTGGTCATGAAACGCTTGAATTTTTGGTGATGAAGTCATTTTTATAATTCACCGGATGTGGTTGTTGCCAACCTTTCAACCTCAGAATTGAATAAAAATATCCAAACATTAGTTTGTTTTTAGCTGAAAAATTCTTTACGCACGCAAACGTACAGTGAATCACACTCAAAACCGGCGACAACTCATAAAAATGTTTTCCGACTAACTTCATGTCCCGAAGGAAAATTCAAAATTCATTCAGTTTTATGGGAAGGACCTTGAACAGCTGTGGTTGTTCATTCTGGGCACGTGATCAAACCATATTTGAATCTTGTAGAACATTTGTGGACAGAATTAACGAGGAAAAGCGGTCTAAAGGCGTGTTTAACGCATACGTGTAGCTATAGAGCAATTGGAGAAAACTGAGCCTTGATTTTACAAAGAAAAAAAAATTTGTCGAAAATACAACAAAGTGTCTTAACGAAAGGGTGCAAAATATTGAATCAGGCCTTTAAAATGATCAGTTGAATTTGTCCGATCTTTAATGTAAGGGTGATTTTCCTTCACTGTGATCACCCCCAAAATGTTTGATTTGTGAAATTGCTTACTTATCGCATTCGCATCGGATACCACTATTATCAGACGCATAACGCCTAAAGTTATGCAATCGATCATACCAACCTCATACAACAACCGTAGTTTCTCTCAAAAGAAGCTTTCTTCGCCGCAAGCAGCATTTTGGTAGTAATCTTTAATAAGATGTTTTGGAGGAAGCAAATAAAATTTATTTTTTTAATTAAAGTTATTTTAAACAAAAGAAGCAAATATTTACCAATAATTTGTATGCTGATAGATACCCTCCTTCTATTTACTAGATCCATGAAATTGAACGAATTTTACGTGAGGTTTAAGGCTTTTTTCGCTTTTTCAAAGCGACGCACAGTGGTTCCATTTTGAAAATAGGTGGACATAGGACCAAAAGTTGGAATTTCGATCTGAAATTTTTTTATAGAACAAATATTAACTAGACTAATAACTTTTGTTATTATGAAAAATTTGATATGATGCACAGTTTTCGACAAAAAAAATAATTAATTTTTTTTGTATGGAGAAAAATATACTTTATTTTTTTTCTCGGCGTGGATCACTTAGGGACGGGTCTGGTTTATATTTTATATAAGTTCAAGTGATTCTGAACCGAGAAAAAAATAAAACTTCTGCAGCCACCTGCGGCCGCGCAAGAACTGAGGTGGCAAAGATTACGTTTTTTTTCACACATTGTGCGAAATAGCGAGCAGAGTGTACATTTCTACTAAAATATTTGTGTATGTTCCTGTGTCTACTTATATTTTAACTGACTTGATGTATAACACTGGGTTTACCAAACCCGTCATTTTGACTT